>VYXB01007491.1:627279-772994 GCA_013397135.1 Pachyramphus minor
GGGGGGGAATCAATTAATCAATTTGTTTATGGAGGCAACTTAGCAACGGGGAGCATATGGAACTGATTGGTTGGGTCTGTTAATAAGCAAGTTGAATTGCAGATAGTTGCATCAACTGATTTCAAATTTTGGGATATTGATTTTTGTTAAGAAGATTCATTTCCACTGACCCTCCTCCCAGAGAAAGAATCACTGTTCCTTTATGTCAAAGTAGTATCATGCTGCGATTAAGAATTACCACGTTATCATTTCAAGGAGATTTTGGTATACTCAGGGTTTCTAAGCCTGGGCTAAACAGAACAACTTGTCTGCTACTTCTTTGCTTTTTGGAGGCACCTTAGGAGACAGTGCTCATAAGATCCTAAAAGGCAAATGTGTTTAAAATTAATCATATTATTTGCTCAGTGCCTGTTTTGTGGTAAAGAGTTGGATTGTAATTATTGCATAATACATGTGATAAAGAAACACATAAATATCAGTACTACCTGACAGTTTCTATGGTTTTATTTAATATTTTAGCATATACTTTTTGAGTGAGATTTGAATCCTATGATGTGTCTGAGTTTGCAGTAGATATGTTGGACATTACAAGTGGTCGTGGACATTACAGCCCACATCCTGTCGACAGGCAGAGGTTAGCCACAGGGAAACCTGTGCATCCAAACACCCACACCCTGGGAACACCTGCCTGTCAGTGTCACTTTACTCCTTTTGTCCCCATTTGGCAAACCAGCACCTTCATTTCCTGCTTTCTGCCGCCTCCACACAGATGCTGACATCTCACTTCCACTCAGCTTTTCAAGGCATGGTTCTTATGGAAACACTGCCCTCAGAGTTGCCACTTTGGAGAGGGCTGAAGATAACTCTTGTAGGGATACTGGACATTGCTGGATACTAGGAATGTGCTCCAGGTGCCCCAATAGAGAAAACAGCCCTTGGGATGCACAGGCCACAGAGAACCCAAAGTGTGTGCAGGACATGCCACCCACCTAAGTGAAGAGACCCTGTGCAAGGCTTACACCTCATGTACACCATACATTAACCATCTGACTTACACAGAGTGCTGAGCCTCAATGAAGACTCAGCAGGAGTGTCACAAAGAGAAGGGAGCTCTCATCCAACCCCAAGTACTGCTGCCAGAGGACCAGCAGAATCATTAGGAGGCTTCAACCCATTTGGAAGATGACAGGAGTTGCTTGGTTTCTTTCTCTGTTTCCTCTCAAAACCTGGGGCACGATGCACACATTTCATTTCTTCTTCTGGCTGAATGAGGTTGCCCATGATTATAAATCATATTGGTGATTTCTTTGGAAACTTTGCCTCGTTTATGCTCATGACCTTGTAACCTCCTGATACCTTTACTTACAGCAGGGCTTCTTCCACAGTTGTGCCATTTATTGTCATTCTCCTGAGACACCCAAGGGCAAAGGGGAAAGGAACTACAGGCACTTACATCTGAGATGTAACAAATATGGGTCTGAAAAAAGTACAAACAAACGAGAATGTGAATGTGGGGAGCACAGGATTACCCAGAGCTGAGTTTCTGCAGAGGCCCGTTTATTTACTGAACATTTATGTGTATACGAATATTCAGTCCTTGATAGAGCAAAGAGCTGTGTTTGATACTAACAGCAAAAATATTTGCTGTAAATGTCATGACACGCCTTGTCCATAATATGATTTTTTCCAGATGGTTATTTTTTTCAAATTACTGAATGGAAAAATATGTCTTAAGACAAATACACATAAAAATAATTCTTTTTCCTATTATTGTTTTTTTTTTTTTCTTTCTGCATTTCTAAAAGCGCTGCTGCCTGCCATGGGATGATATGCTGGGAGAGCACATACATCCTGACATCTGATTAATCATGCAAAGCTGTGAGTTCATAATTCTTAACTGACAGGGTAGCTGACCAGGAACCATTATATTACATGAAATACAAAGGTGTACACTGTTTACACCCTCTCCAAGATGGTTTCTAGCACTAAAACATTTCACTGAGTGAGTCGTAGACAGAAATTCAAGCTGGCTTTAACTCCAAGTAAACCCATACCTCTTTTGTTAGCTGGGACACGAACCTGCTTCTGGATCCAAAATGATCTCAGCTGGCAGTCCCACCCAATACAGCAGTTGGATGGCTGTCTTGATCCTGATCTCAATTTATTAAATTTGGTGTCCATGAGGTTGTACCAGATGTGGCACAGCTCTCCTGTAAAACAACATCCAGCCCTGGAGTGTATTTGTTTGCCATGGAGAAGTGGAGTCAGTTGAGCTCTGCCCACACAGTCTGGAGCTTGGAAAGAAGCTTATCCAGGGACAACAGACTGCTGCATAGCAATGGCACAAGTTTGGGGAGATCCTCATGACAAGCATCATTCCATGCTTTCCACTTGCTAAGGCTTTCTCTTATTCACATTCCTGAGAAGCACAGTGACCTCGCAAGCCAGTGAGGAGAAGGCACAGGATTTCAGTGATGGAGTACAGTGAAGAGTCTCATGCAGTAGATGGAAGATGGAAAGGGAATAACCTGGCTGTGGGCTGTTCAGAAGAGAAATCAGGGACAGATCCAGACCTGGAGGTTTCCTCTCCTGTTCTTCAGATATCCAGCTTCTGCCTTTCTCTGAGGGCTCAACTTTTTGTTTAGCAGCCCCCATCAGCAGGTAGAAAGCAAACTACTTGTTGCTCTCCTGCCCAGCACTCTGCAAAAGGTGTGGGCCCCACGAATAGAAAAGCTGCTGCAGGTACAGTCTGGTTTTTTATGTATTAATACCATGTGTGATGCTGAATGACACCGTTCCCCAGCCAGGAGTGGGGGCGTTGGCTGAAGAGATCAGTTAACACGAACTGGAGATTGACTTTTTAGCTCATGGCCCAGATCTGAATCTTATGGTTCAGTTCTGGCAAGGTGATGAGAAGCTTTGGCTTGGACAAGCACTTGGCATTTTGCAGAATAGAGCCCTTAATGCAAACCAGTTTGTTAAGTATGAGCCTCGCAATTTCTCTTCTGTAAAAAAAAAAAAATTAAAGAAAGAAAGAAAGAAAAAAAAGAAGAAATTTGGAAAGGGGATAGAAGGGCAAAGTTCAGGGTGGTTTCAGATTCCCACAATAACAACGAAGCCCAGCTCTTTCCCAAACACTTGCACATTTCCTTAGAAACAGGTGACAGACATCTGCAAGGCTGAGTTCAGTGCTGGAACGGCCCAGCCTCCCTTCCTTGGTTGTGGGTGTTCTGCTCTGACAAGAGTGAGAGATTCAGCTTAAATATTTCCAGACAATGCTGCAATTTATTTTAAGTGTAATAGGGGTCATTCTTCACTGAAAGAATATAATAATTTTTCTGTGTGAAAGCAGAGGAAATGTGGGGAAGCAGTAGATAGCAAGACTTACACCCGCCCAAATCCCTGTTAAACAGCTTTCTCATGTCTCCACATCCTGGTTATCACACCCAAGACAGTAATCACATCCACCAAATAACACAGGATCCTTTCCTTCAGGGAAGGACTCTTCAGGAGTCAGATGATTCTTCTGATCCTGAACAAACTGTGGGTCTCATCAGCTGCATTATGAAAGAGAAGTGCGAGGAACAAAAGGGATGAAAATGACCATCCGGCAGCAATATAAACACCCTGCCTTGCTGAGCTCTGATCAAACAATCACCACATGCATCTTCCCAGTTTTGTTCTGGGGACCCTAAATGACCCTGCACAGTACCTGATCTGGTGGGGTAACACTTATTATCCTGGTTTCCTCTCTCCTAAATGGGCAGGTTAAGGAAGGCAAGAAGAACAGGGAGTAGAGGGGTACAAACCTCTCATCATCACCATCCCCCAAAGGATGAAAATACAAGACAGGGAAAGCACCAACAGTCCTCAAAGAAACAGAAGTTTGACCCATCCATAGGGGAAAAAGGGAGATTCAACGAATGGTCACTTCATCTTTGTGTTCCTGTGTTTTCCCAGTGTAAAAGACAGATAATAATACCTCCTTTGCAATGTGCACAGCAAGACACTGTAGGTAGGGAGGTGATGTTACTGCAGAGAATAGCTACAGAGGCTTTGAAGTACTTCCTGTCCACC
This sequence comes from Pachyramphus minor, assembly GCA_013397135.1. Taxonomy (NCBI): domain Eukaryota; kingdom Metazoa; phylum Chordata; class Aves; order Passeriformes; family Tyrannidae; genus Pachyramphus; species Pachyramphus minor. The sequence goes on from VYXB01007491.1 coordinate 631,357, forward strand.
TCAAACTCTAGATCTGAAATTTGTTCTTTAAGTCTAGAACAACTCCAAAAAAAATAAAACCTCTTTCAATTCAAGTGGCAGAAAAGCCAAGACTCAAACACAATACCTGCCTTCCAATAAACAAGCTTTTCTGTCTTTGAATCTGATTGTTTCTAGTGCTTTATATGGGAAATGTTTCAGTTGGAAAGCATCATTACTTAGAGAGAAAAATAAAAATACCGTAGATGGTTTAAGCTCTACATCTGTGGAAATCTCATTAGGTAGTTTTAGATGTACTGGCATATGGAAAAAATCATCCCTCTAAACAGAAAAATATGTCATAAATGTCATAATGGGGTGTTGGAGAAGCACATGAAATTAGTTTGGTTCTTCAACTCAGCATCTCTGGCCGGAATCATTGAAAAGAAAATACTTGTATAAAGCATTAAACAGTTTTTGCCAGGGTTTGGCAGTATGGACCAACCTGGAGTCTAAAGAGCGCTGAATACCCAATTTAAAGATGTAAAACTCTGGAGAGCTATTATAGGTTGGAGCCAACCCCAACATTCACAGAAGGTGAGTACAAGTACAGTGAACCACAGGCTGGATGGGGTCCTCCAGCCACAGGCAGGGACTTTGCTCTGAGCACTGAACTATTCAAAGTCTCTCAGGGACATCATTGTTCTGGCCCTATTCACTGGGTGTCATCAGGCATCACTGAGGATCTCAGGCCAGCATCACCTTCAGAGGAGTTCACTTAGGAACTAACAGCCAGGTGTTGAAGTATCTCAGCCTCCCTCGAGATGTACAGAGGTGGGAAGCACCTCTGAGCTTGGTAGACTGGGACTGTCTTCAGCCCCTCAATGCCCACTTATCTCCAGGTTCTAGGCTAGATAGTTGTCCACTGAGGACTTTTAGGCCCTNTACTGTCTTCAACCCCTCAATGCCCACTTATCGTCCACTGAGGACTTTTAGGCCCTGTCCCAGTCAAGCATAATCACTGTGCTAAATCTGGGGTGGGAATAAGCACTAGGATTCCTTCTGCCAGGTGCCACATCCACACCACCTTCACTGCAGAAGCTGCAAGCTCAGTGAAGTTTTCAGTGCCCTCTAAAGGCCCCTCTCCTTGAGCTGACTCGCAAAATATACAGAGCAAATGCCCTTGGAACATCCTAAGTCTGTCCCCAGACAACTTTCCATGCTCTTGGGTATGTGGAGCAGTGGGTATTTCTGCAGGGATGACTAGAGCAACCACAAGCTGTTTGCTGAGGGGAGATACTTCACTTCTGACTGCAGCAATCCCTTAGTGCTGATTGCTGCTTTGTTATTGCAGACTATCTCATCAAAATTAATGTGAGTGTTAAACAGCAGCCCCCCAGGCCTTCACAAGGTGCACACCAAGAAGGTGTAAAGCAACTGGAGATACAATTTCCTTGGGTAGACTGTAAAATGCAAGCCGTGATCAGAACTGATCATTAAAAATCCTGTGGCAATCTCTGCAACAGAACGTTCGATCCATTGTCCCAAATCTAATCATTACACTCTGCCCTCTGCCCATTTAGCATCCTTCTAGTGTTTCAATTGAGGATGGTATTGCAGTGCATTTCCTGACCTGAATAGTTTAACGAATCATAATTGTCTCATGGTTACTTCATGCTCCCGCAGTCGGTTTGTTGTATCCATCTGTTTTCTTTATTCTTCCATGCAAACTGTAAGGTCTTTGGGGCCAATGGCTGCCACTGAGCCCTGTGTTAATACAGGACTGAGCACATGGGGGGCCCGATTTTTAGGTTCAGCAGCAGAACAACTCATAATTAATAAATGGCGGCTTGTCTGTTCTAAGCAGAAAAGCAGCACAGCAATCTGTCAGGGTATAGAGGAGGAGGGTGTGACCTCTCCCATCAGGCCCATGTCCCTCGGGATTCTCCTGATCATCCTCATTTTCTTTGGAAAAGTTATAGTGCTGATCAGTTTTTTGTGCATTCAGTTTCACTCCAGCCCAGGAACAGATGGTGGCACAAAAGAGGAGTGACTTAAAATCACTTTGTCCTGTTCTCCCCCTCCACCTGCTCCTAATCACAAGCCATCCATACATTTAAATACCAAACAAGAGGAAGCAAAGACCTTGTGTGCAACAGAAATACCAAACAATGTTTGCATTAGAAAAAAAACAACTTAGACATGCCTTTCAGCCCCTAGCAGCAGTCCCCATGGAAAATAATGTTAAAATAAACAAAAAGCAACAATTCCTTTCTGACTGATGGTTTTATAATATGGTTGGTGTCGCTAAATGCAACCAGCCGTCCCTCCCACACTCCTGCTATCCACTCAGAACTGTCCTCCTGTTTTAAGAGTGTCTCTTCACCCACTGACATATGCACATGAATTCTCTTCATTAATGATCTTTAAGCATTATTAAGAACAAAAGGAATCCTAATAATGATATAAGCCTATTAAAGGATGACAATGATAAATCATTAATAATGATGCAGAATGGGCAGAAATGTGCAGTTAGCACTTCTAGTTCTTCATGTAGAAAGAAGCAGACTGATGTATCTTTATTAAATGAGGATGATGAAGTATCACCCAGTCTATTAGTAACTAAACAAGATGTTAAACAGTATTTATCAGGAAGTTATCTCAATCTGTATACCTAGAATTCCTGAAGCCAAAAGTCCTGTAAGGCCTGGTCAAAGTGTTCTATGGTTCTGTAGTGTTATTTTTTAATAAAGGTTGAAAACAACTGTCTTTCCAAAGAGTGGTACATGATTTGTGTATCTCCTAACCTGAACTTGGCCCCATCTTGTGCAGTTCTGCCATGCAGTCCTAGGCAAGGTTCGAAGTTGGCTGGAAGGTCCTCATGTCACTACTGGGATAAAAATAGTGTCTGTGAGGTTGTCTCTGCAATACCAGAAGGATTATCCAACAGGTTCTAAACTCAGTTGTAGACACAGAGACAACATCTACGCTACAAGGGGTGGCTGAAACCACCACATATTCCACATGCCGGATATTCATATTAACTCTGTGCTGGCTCAGGCAAGTGCCAGGATGAGCAGCCACATGGCAGCAATTCTCTGCAACCTTTTGGAAAAAAAAAATTGTCCATGGCAGATCAGCTAGAGTTACCTGGAGCTACAGAGACTAACAGCTGCTGGAGAAAGCTTGTTCTGGCTCTGGAGAGTTTGCAAGCTGCAGTGAAAAGCTGCAGGTACAGAGCTGAGTCCTGTCCTGCTTAAGCAGGACTTTCCAGCAAGTTTTCCTTACAAAGTTATGCAGGTACTGACTGTACCCACCACCCTTCATCTGCCACCCAGATATCTCCATGTTTTTGATGGAACTTACGGGGAGCTCTAGGGGAGCTGGTAAATTCCCCCACCCCGGGGTCCTGTGTCCCTCCATCCTGGGATGGGATCTGTATTCAGCGACCTGGCCATTGGATTTTTTTCAAATATTATTTTGTTTTTTGGCAAGAGACCACTTTCCAGCTCAAACAAGCCAGCAAAAATGAGAGATTTCCTTTGCTTCTCCCTGATCCTGCCTGGGGAGCCCAACAACCACCATTGCTCCAAAGAAGATCATTTATTTTAAATTGCCCCAGGCCTGCCATCCATGTGCAGTGCTCCTAAACCGTGTCTCTTCTCTCTGCTCTACCGATGCCCCAGAACTCTCAGGAGAGGCTTCACACAGGATTGTTGGGATGCTTGAAACAAGAAACTGCCACGCTGTTGCATTCGTGCTATTCAAGGGAAAATTGCCTTCATTGGGGACACTTTGATTCCTAAGCTGGGATGTGAGGAGCTGTAAATCAGCATAGTCCCACTGCCTCTAGCAGACTTACAGGATTTGTGTCAGTACAGGAATTTGCCACTTCGTTACAGAGCTCCTTTAGCAGCAACCTACCCCGAATGAGGCCCCGTGGCCAGCCAGGAGAGGTAGTAATTTTCTCTTCACCGTGGTAAACAGCAAACTCACAGAAATTATTTTAATCAGCTCTAAGTGCACAGGAAGGCTCTGTGCAGATAGGTGTGCATTAACAAGGAGCACACTCATATCACACTGCTAAGTATTTTTGGGTGGCCGGTCAAGCATAGCTGCCTTTCAAACTGCCTCGGAAGGAGAAATATTAATAAACTCCCTGCAGCATGCAGATTTGATTGAATTTCTCATGGATCATAGCTCGCCTGCAGCAGGGTGGCATACCTGTCAAGCTAAGACATTGTTCCATAATTGTTCCTGATGCATTGTGTGCTAATTACCATTGCTGAAAATAATCTCCAAAGATTATGGCAGGCATCATAAATAACAAGCCAGCGGTTCGACACTGCATTATGACAAGGCCTCAATCGCTCTTATCTTTTACTGGAGTGGAGCCTATGCATTAGCTTTACTAATGAATCTTTTTCATTTGTACAAGTGATGTTTCCATTTGACAATGACATGAGCATAAAGTGGAGGTTAATTTACTCTATTCCGAGAGGTTCATTATTTAACCTGACGTTGAGGACAAAACAATGTAGCCTAATAGATGGCAAATAGAAATTAGTTGTGATGAATTTTGCCATTTAACACTCTCAGTAGCAACACACACAGTGAGAGGATGAGTTTGCTTCAGCAGCAAAACCACTTTATTTCCATGGTTCTGAAAAAAAAAAAAAAGATTCCTGACTCCCAGAATCCCCCTGTACCTTGTAAAACACGATGGATTTACACAGACATAAAAACTGCTGGTAACTAATGGCCCAACGTTGTCATTGTGTCAATTTTTATCAGATTAGTTGGCATTAACACTGTATCACCGATTGCCTTACAAGCCAAGCTGCTGTGAATTGGATTGGATTCAGGTAGCTATTAGAATTGCCAATTTAAACACTCGGGGCTTATCTCAGCTTTAAGCCATTGACAAAAAGGTTTGGTCACTTCCCCGACATCTTCTGACATGTGTGCTCTGGGCGAGCGATGCAGCATCCGGTCGCTGGCTGCACTCATCCCTCTAGGCCTTCAAATGTATCTATTCAACATTAATTTAACATCATCCAATATGGTTTGAATCAAGCAAATATTTTCCTTGTTTATTGCACACGCTCATTGTGCTGTTTCAAGGAGGTTTATTAATAGTTTGCAATAAATTTGCTAAACAATTTGCAATAAATTATGCAGTCATATTTATAGCAGCGACACATTTTAGAGGACAAAAGTTGACCTTTCCCATGCCTCAAAGAGAGAAGGGGCAGGGTGTATCCATTATAAGCCAGTCTTTCGTAGGCTCATATCCTGGTTCCTTCAGCTCACACAGGAGATAAAATGTATCTGCTCAAAAGCTTGTTTAATTTGTTTACAAACAATGGGACATATTCTCTGGGACCCCATGAACGCTGCTGGGCCAGATTCCGATGTGCCACAGGAACTGAAACCTGCAGGGCCTATTCAGAGGAGTTTGCAGGACAAGGAACCCTTTGGATTTGGGGTTTTGCTTGTTGTGTTTTGTTTTAAAAGGCTTGTTTTGTTTTGTTTTGTTTTTTCATTCATAGCTTAACAAAAAGCAACATCTTGAGAGGAAATGCTCCAATTTCAACAGTACTGCATTTTCCAACAACAACAGAAATGTTCCCCTAATTACTTCCAAATCGTATCTAATATTTAGTCAGTGAGAGATGTCGCGATGAGTCTGAGGGGTTTCTGAGTTCTCCCCTGACCCCATCTCACCCTCCTGCTCTCAGCACTGTCAGAGCCACCTACACCCCTTCACTTACAGACCACCAAAGACAGGCCAGTTACAGGGATGGACACAGACAGTGAAAACTGCAACCTCTTGTTACCATTTCTAGAGGTGGTTCACAGCAAAACTCCACTCTGCCCTCAGCTCTGGGGTTTACATCTCTCTTTCCTGGGGCCATCCTCCTCCACTGTCCCCATTCATGTCCAGCTGAGAACATGGACTGCAAAGAAAAAAATGCTCCTCCATATTTTTCCATATTTTTCCAGACGTCAGGGCTACTCAGGTTAACTCTGCCCTGACAAAGAGCATCACGGGATCCTCAGTGACCGCATGTGGTCAGGAAGTGGTTTTCACATTTCTGAGGGGCAAATTCTCCTGTCAGGCCAGGATAATTTTCGTGTGGGTGGCAGAGTGTGCAGGCTGTCTCCCTGCCACCCACCACCCCAAAAAGAGGGCGGCCCATTGAGGGTGCTGGTGAGGTAATGGCCTCACTTCTCAGAGCGAGAGAGCACAACAGTGGTGAGAAAGAAAGAGCATCGTTCTAGGAACGACCTGGGCAGCAGTTTGACTATGCCTCTCTTTTACTTCATATTATTACTGCATTACATTCATAGTCAAGCGTCAGATGCCATTTCCTGGGGTTTATAACTTGCCTGTTCTAATTAACATCAGGCTCAAACTTGGTAGGGAGGCAGGTCAGCCCAGATGTTAATGTTATTTCAAAAATGCCTTATATCAGTGGTGTTATTTAAAATATATTAAACAGGGAACGCTTAGGGATGTGCCAATTCCAGGGTTGTATTTTAGGTAAAGACAGGGCTTCATCTTGGAAGAAAACCATTTGGGATAGACCTTGTGCCTCTATGAGCAGCTCACCACTGAGAGACAGGAAGAATCAGTTCTCTGCTGTCCACAGGGGACTCCTCTGGGCTGGACTTGCCAGGAAGGAGGAACAAGCACTCCAGCTGCCCTGTCCAGGCTGGTTTTGGGTCACACCAGAGCTGGTATTACCTCAGAAGTTATGGTTTATGGACTCAGAAGCACACTTTCACTCACCAGGAGAAATGTTTTCTCAGTGTTATTCTGCCCAGGGAGCTCTGCCTCACAAAACCAAAGCCCTCCTCTGTGTTTTCCACTGTCCTCTACCCTCATTACCCTACGTAGTGAAGAACTGGCTGTTCAGACTTATCTAGGCAGACAGGAAATAACACTTTAAAGAGTTGTCTTAAATATGCATTCTCTAATTTCCAGGGTATTTTTGCTAGTATTGGAAGTGCACTGGTAACATCACTGCAGTTACAGCTATAGCAAAGTGCTCACTACCACTTTGTCTGTATTCACTTACAGACACAGGGTTACTGGTTGCATGTTTGCAAATTGTGGAGGTGATCTGAATTGTACACACGAAGTTCCTGTGATTGTGACACCAACATTATGAATGGAGGCACTGGGACTTGGCACCACCTTTTCAGAAACCGCTCCTATAATTGATAATTCAATTGTCTTCTGTCTATAGAAATTGTTGTCTTCACTGTTCTGGTAGTAGATGACTGAGGGTAGTGTTGAAGCCCTTTCTGGTGAGTTAAAGACTGACAGGATTTCCACCTTAACTCTGAATGCCAGTGCTGTTGTGCATATAGATGGTTTTCTGTTATTTTAACCCAGATTTCTGGGTTTCCCAGGACTGCATTCCTTTCTATAGCTTCACTTCACTCAAGCTGACTTAAAATCTCTCTGTTTCTCCATGCACTGGCCTGAAAACTCAAAATCTCTTGTAGCTTTAAGAGCAATTTCATCCTACTCATTAAAAATGTGACCCCCAAAATCAGCACATCCACTTAACCAGCCTGCAGCCCTGGATCACATCTCACTTGCTCATCTACTGAAGATCCATCTTTTAAGACAGGCCCTGGTGTCCTCTTCGTGTTACAGGCAGTGAGGTAAGTATCAAGTGGATATGGGACTTACCTCAGGTGATAAGAGAAATCTGTGACAGAGAACTGAACACAAGATTGGGCTCTGAAAAATTGGCCATCCTTCCCCACGATATGGCCTCTTCCTGAGGACTTATTCCTTCTGGTTTTGGCTATGGAGGGGGCTTGAAGAAAGCAGCACACAAAATAGCCCTGACTTCCATGCTGCAAGTCACAAAAGGAAAGAGAATCAAATGTTTAGCCTGTGGGGCCTATTCCCAAAGGGCATAGAAATTATAACTGAGTGAAGGAAATCTATTTCCAGTTGGCTTAAAATTATTCTACAAAGGGTCACCTCTCTGTTAGAAAAAGAAGTTAGAAATCCATACATCAAAGAAGGCTGAGAAATGCTCATTAGTTGCCAGTTACATGATGCTTTCAGCTGAGGACTGGTCTGCCCCGTCCCCAGCCTCCTTCCTTTTCCGCATAAATTAATAGAGAAGTGTCATATCATCAGTCTTGCTACATCTAAATGCCCAGAACCAAATGTTTAGGGACATAGCTGGTACAATAGCTTTTTCCTTCGTGGTAAAGCTACCAAAACTGCCCCAGGCAAAAAGTGACATTTCTCCAATGCTAACAGAGAAAAATGCTAACAAGCTAATTTTGCCTGTTTTGCTTTAATTTTGATTAGGGTCTCACTGGCTACGGGTAAATATCTCAGTCTGATCGAGTTGAAACTGTGCTTTTTGCTTTGCCTTCACTCATTAGTGAACAGCAGGAGCAAATACAGTGGGTAAGTTGATTACAGCTCTTGGCTCCTTTCATGGGCAAGTGGTGAATTCCTCAGGACCACATTCCACCTAGGTGTTATATCCCCTGGTGTCCCACACAGCAGTCACACACCCCTGAGATCATGGCTAGAGCATCTTACTGGTTTGGCCTTGGGGGTGTGATTTGGTTTTTTGTTTTCATTCATTTTTTTCATGCAGAAACTTGACAACTTCACCAGCTCTTTCCTGGATGCCTTTTATTGTGTTTACCTTCAGAAACAGCAACATTTGATCATGTGTTGGGAAGCTGCGTGTTGCCTTGTAAATTCAGAAATTATTTTCAGGTGTATTCTGAGGGCATTTTTTCCTCTCAGGAATTTAAGAGGCCTCTGTAGGAATACCTAGATATAGGTCTTTATAGAGTCCTCCTCATTTTGTTTCTTGGAAACACAAAAATCCCTTCTGCTCTTGCTCACATTGGTGGGTGTGAGCCAGTGGTGTCAAAAGGAATTGAATGGCTGTACCACAGCACATCAGACAGATAAGGGCACGTTTACCAAAGGAAGAAGGGGACATCACTGATCCTGTTCCCACTGCCTGGAGACATTGCTGGATGCATTGGGGTTAGCAAGGCTGTATTTTCCTTTTGCCTTTAGTACATTTTCCAAAGAGCCACAGCTCCCTTACAGAGGGAAAATGTAGAAGGACAATAGATGTTTCTGCAAGCCAGAAGCAAAGGTGGGAAACAAGGAGCATCCGTAGCCTACGTATCATAAAACTGTCTGACAAGGAAGGACAAACTGGTAGTCTGCTGCTCATGGAGGTGAAAAAATGGCAAGCACAAGGAAGAAACCTAAACACATGGAAACATCTGCTGTAAAGAGTCACTGAAGAAATAGCTTTGTATTAATGTGGGAGGTGCATCAGCCCCCAGTGCTGCACACCAGAGGTGTGCAATAAACAGGAAAAGATTGGAGGTCAGACCAAGTCATGCAAGAGCCTCTGGCTCTCTCCTGGGTCTGCTTGCTTATGATTAGTGACCAACACTCAGTGCCTGGGAACATTCGTACCTCTTGACATTCTAGTGCTGTCTAGACCAACACTGGCAAGACCCCAACCAGGAGATCTGCAGCACTTGTTTCAGGACTAAGCAACTCCCTTGGGATTGTCAAAGAGGACTTGGGCCACTGCTATAACCTTTCACTGTCAGCTCTGGAGTGAAGAAAAAGAAATGTAGATGGATATACAGGGTAGAAGATTCCCACACTAAAGGACACCAGAGTGCATGTGGCCACCCCTCACCTTGAGAACCATGGCATAACTCTCTGGAACACATGGATGTTAGGAGAAGGGTTATCCCCTGGGCAAAAGGTAACTGACTGCTAGAGCAGTGCAAGCAGGGAAGCCTTAGATGGGCTCTTAGCCCGACATTGGCTCCCCACAAGCAGTGGCCTGGTCTTGCCAAAAAGATCTGTTTCATCCTTTCCCTTCCTTATTTTCACTCCCAGAATCTAAGATGTATCACAACATATCACAGATCTGCATCCCTTAAGCAGAGAGAACTTAGGGGTTTGTGAGCCCAAGAAAGCTTTGACTGTTTTGTTTAATGTCAGGGGTTATTCTCTAACAGGCAAAAGTTATAAGCTGTTCCCAAGATCCGGGGATGCAGATTCAATAAAGGCAGACAAAAGATTTGAGGTTATGTTCTTCAGAGGGGAGCCTCTTTTGTTTGTTTGGTTTGTTTTTACTCAAAGGGCATTTTTAATTTGTTCCTTGGTTGGCTGTTTCCAAATATATTTGGCTTTGCCATCTTCCTCTTCCCCTGCCTCTCTGGTTCTGATTTTCACATCCATTAGTAAAGGCATCACCAGTGGGATCTCTTCTCTAGGATTTATGTTCAGAGTTAAAAATTAATTTCATCCCAGAAAAGAGGATGAAGGGAAAAAGTGCAAGAAAATGAGAAAAATATAATTTTTAAAAAAATAAGTAAGAAAGAGAGAAATCACAGAGATGTTTGGATGAGAATGAACAATCTCCTCATTTTATTGGGAGAGCCCTGATGCCAAACTCTGGTTTTGAGTCACAGTATTCAAAAACATATTGTTCCATATTTATTAATTGAAATATAAAGAACATTAAAAAATTAAGACCCATATTAGATTGACTACTAAAACTATATTCCAACATGACACAAAAATTGCATATGAATGAAATTGTTGATGTTTGCCAGAAGCAATGGTTGCTCACACAAACTGCTGGGACATCCTGTAATTGCCTGGTGAAATTCAAATTACCAGAGCTCTGTGAGGACTGGCATGTTTTTAAACTTGGCTTCTAGCAGATTAGTTTGTATTAGCGTTTCCTGGGCACACATGATATGAACATTAGTTTATATAGCTCAAGGAAGTTTAAATAGTTAAACAATCCAGGTAAACCAGCTGAGTGCTGGAAGTGACAAGGGCTGGAGGGTGGATCAGAGAGACACAGCTGTGTTGGGGCCTCTCCATCACCCCCAAATTCCTTCTTTGCCAGGTATGGCAGCTGGATCACCTGCATGACTGCATCCTGGTGAAGCCATTTACTAAGTAAATGCAGTTTAGTGTATTTATTTGTTTATTATTTAGTGAATGTATTTATTATTAACTTAGTAAAGTAGCCTTTACTGAATTAGCTCATTTCGGCAAAACCAGGTCTCAGGATTGCCCGTGCAAATACCTGAACACTGCTTAGGGAAGCACCCAGATCTGGAAGTTGGGAGGGGGCAGCAGGAGATGGCAACATGCTCAGCCAGCAAAACTGCAGCCAAAAGAGGCTCTGTGATCACAGCCTTCTGCCCTGGGGCAGGAAGGGCTTGTCCTTGCCCAAACTCTTGATTTCCATCAATATAAGTGAATGCTGAAAAACTGTAAACTTTCCATCCAGTCATTCTCAATTTATTGCATCAGGAGGGAATAAACATCATACATTTTCTGCATTAGATATACCCTGAGCTGCACGGGATTTATTTTATTTAGACCACACATTGTGTGGTGTATTTATAAAGCAGAGTCCTCTGAATTACAGTTCTGCTCCGGGAGGTCTCAGCTGAGCCATATATTGAACAACCACACACTTTAGCAAGCTGCTGAATGTCAGTAAAATCTAGAATCACAGAAGAATTTGGTCAATAGAATGGAAAGCTGGTAGGAAAGCTGGGTGTAGGGCCGAGTGGGCAGGAGCCTGGAGCTGCTGTTAAACTCTGAGCTGTCCTGCAAAGCGCAGGAGCCTCTTCCCAGCAGCCTCCTGGCACGCCATGAGTCACTACTGAGGCTCCACACTGAGTTATCACCATTTAGAGTGGCATTTCCTTTCAGACTGCACAAAGCAAAGGAGCCATATTAGTAAATTTATTGAGTATTTCATTAGATCAATATGGAGTATGATTTAGGAGCCTCTGCCCAGGCTCTTTAAATCTATTTAATCAAACCAATTAATAAAAAAAATCTAGAAAGTTGAAACATATCCTGTAAGGTGCATCGTAAATATACTCCCTTACTTAGGCTTTTGATCTCAGACAGGTAATTAACGGCTTTGGTTAAGTTCAAGTCATTCCCTCATGCCTGCTCGTGGTCATAAAGCCCCAGGGCTATGCATAGCTCATGGATTTATTATGGTTTTTTCCAGTTGCAAAAGCTTCTCTAGGTCTGTTTCTTTTTTTTTCCCCCTTCACTCTGTTAGTTCCAGTGATGTGGATTTCTGTGGCTCCCCATCCTGGCTACAACAGCAGTGGCTGTTACACTTTGTGCAGTAACATGATGGAAAACGGGGCCCTTTTGTCTTCTTCTAGCTTCTGGGATACCATAAATACAACTGAAACCTGGATATCCCAACAGTTTTGCCAGAGCCATAATGTGACCACTGCACATGCTGGACTAATAGTCCTGAGAGAGGCATCAGCTTTGCTTCAGGAGAGATGGGACAAACCCAGTGGGACACTGACTTTCTTCTCCCTTCCTCATCCAAAAGCAACTGGATGGGAATATATTCCTCTGTAGAGTAAAGAGGCTCTTAATTCTTCAGCTAGAAATCTCTCAGCTGTTTAGACAAGAATGGAGGAAGCTGAATGGAGAAAAAAATGGTGTCCATCACAGCAGGGATGCAGAGTATGCTGGAGAGAGAGGGAGATCATGAACACATTTCTTCCCAGAGTCTTTAAAGTCAAGATAGCAGCTTTATCTTGCTTTACAATCAAGGAAATCCGGGATCTGGGGGAGAGAGACAAGGGACAGATGAATGGGTTTCCTCTAAGCACATGTAATATATATCAGTGTCTGAAGAACTTTGGTCATAACTCTTGGACAGTGCCCCAGAACAAAATAAATAATGAGGAGTGCTGGGCTCACCTCACGGGCTGCTTGGAGCTGGAGAGCTGAGCCTGAACACACTGCAGAGAGGGAGCTCCTCTCTCCCTTCTGCTCACAGTAGGCATCTGGTTTTCCATGAACAGCTATGGGAGATGGATTAAAAAAAAAAACAATGTAAAAACAACTGCCTCACTTTTTTAACACAACTCCCTAGAAGAAGAAGATTTCTTTCCTAATGAGTGTCAGGTTAATTTTCCATAGGATTTGAACATCATAGGAACTATATTGAGGTATTCCAGGTGATGAATAGGCCTGTATAAAATGTCAAAGGCCCTTCTTCTACTATTTTTGATAAAACAGTGTAAGACTAATACGGAGCACTGAAGCAGAAGTTTGCATTTCTCAGTGTGCATTATGCTACCATTCCTAATTCCCAAATAAAACCAGGAACTCACAGAGCTACTAAGAGGGTCCCATGAATACGTTCTGATCTAGACAGACAAGCCAGAAACAAGATGGAGGAGATCCTGTGACAGACAGTACAGGGCCCTGATGATGGTCTACAAGTTGCACTCAGGTTTGTCAGCACCCAGCTCAGCCTTGTCACAGCTTGCACCTCTCTGAAATCCTCTGCCATCACTTGTGAGTGAGGACTACAGTAAACCTCCTGGTCTTACCACAAAAACCCTGGAGGAGAACTCCTCTTTTCCATACATCACACCTCAAAACACTCCCTGCAGCCTGAGACTTCCTGGAAAATACTGGCAGCCACAAGAGCTGGGGTGGTTCCTTGCTGCAAGATGAGACAACAGATGATGTGACAGGAATAAAACTGGTGTGCAGCAGCGAGAGAGAAATGTCTACTGGTTACCTACCTCTAGCAGAAGCTTCAGGACGAGTCAGTCTGACCTTTGACTGCGTAAGTGAGAGCCCACTAAAGGATCAAAGCCTTAACAGCAGCCCTAAAACAGGACACAGACCATACCCTTGCTTTAGCTTTCAGTTGGGCTTTCCATTGCATGAGCATCCATGTGGCAGTGAAAGGAGAAGAGGGGATCATCCCTTCCTGAGAGCATTTACAGGAACAAAAACCCTACTGCAAAACCTTTGAAGACAGCAAAGGTCCTTCCATCGACTTCAGCTGACCTTGGATCCAGCCCAGGGCTCACAGCTGAATGACTCACTGGTGAGGATTTTTTCCTCCACAGCAAAGATGAAAGAAGGTGCTGCTCTCAGAGCAGGTTGGGGTCCATGCTATCAAACCTCTCTACATTATTTTCAAGAAGCCAAGGGCCAGACAGAATCTGTTTATTCTAATATCTACTCAGCACTTAGGGAATTAGAGCAAAAGCATGATCAACTGTGTCTCACTGCCAGAGGGTTTCTAAAGTTGTCATGCTCCAGAATGGGGCTCTTCCCTGCTAACCCCCTCTCCCTCCCCTGTGGTGACCATGTTCACTGGGCTTTGGATGAGCTGCCACCACTCCGGTCCCATCCTCACTCAAACCATGTTTGGCCCTGGGAGTGGGGAGGGGGAAGGAAAAGGGTCCTCTGAAAGCAGGAAAACAAATCCATAGCTAGTAAATTATATATAGCTCTTATCCCACAATTAGTTTGTAATTCTGAAGGACTGCAGACAGTCAGACTCCTGTGTAATAATCCCTGAGATCAGATTCACATTGAATTGAAGGACTTTGAAGAAAGATAGGCAACAAAAATTAGGCTGGGATCTATACCAGTTTACACGAGTAAAAACTCTGTCCCTGTAAGGGGTTTTAGCAAAAATGTGAGGCTTTTTTTCAGTTAGATTTTTATTTGCGCAAGTTCTTTTCCTCTTTGTATGTTTTCTCTATCTCAAATCCAGCTTTTTCTTCATCACTGCTTCAGTGTTGGTCATAGGAGGGTTACTCCTACTTTACACCACTCTAAGACACTGTCAGAAAACAGACATCACTGTGGGAGAAAACATACATATTTCTAGTTTGGATAATTAGAAATAGACATTGAAAACAATCTGTGTTTTATATAGCACATTATACATATATATATATATATATATATATATATATAACATTGCAAAATGGGTGGTAGTTGAATTTATCCATTCATCATAAATATTGATTATTTGCGTAGTAAGTGATAAATCAAAATGCAGTAATCGCTAAATCAAAGATTTATACGAGTAAAGAGCAGCAAAGCAATTAATCAATTCCATGTACAGCCAATGATTAATTAGGTTCCAGTCTGAAAGTATAGAGGCTGGTTTACAATTAAGACTATTACAGATAGGCTTTATATATTTTTTTCTTAAACATCCTGTTCTTGAAAAGGAGATAAGTTGACCCCAAACAAACAATGCCCTGAGAAGGATCAGATGATACAGTTGTGTGTTTACATTCAAGGCTCTCGGTTCCTAGAAGCACAGATCACAGGAGACGGAAGCAGCAGCACGTTGCTAAAATCTCATAGTCAGACTCCTTACTCTGGCTGGACTTGCTTGATTTGGAATATACAGCTTGGAATAGACAGTCGCTCTAAAGCATGGGATTTGGGAGCTAAAGTCATCAGAGAGACTCTTCTAGGTCAGCATGCAACCCAGTGGCTGTCTCTAACCCAACATGGATGCAGGGTACTTCTGGCACTCCGGATACAGCAGCCTTGCACAGGCAGTGGGAAAAACTGGAAGCATCACAAGGTGCCCCAGTCCTTCCAGTTGCAGAGGAAACACTGTCCTGCTGAGCCCCAGGGAGTACCAGCTGCAGCATCCCAGCAGTGGGCCCTGCCTGCAGTTCCTGGTGACAGGGACTAGGATAGAATCCAGGGCAAACCACAGCCTCCTCTACACACCCACTACACAAAGTCACAGGAAGCTGGTACCAACGGGGTTATCATCACTCCCTGATCTAGATCACAGGGGAAGTTGGTGCATCCCACCTCCATGCTTTGACATGAACAGTGCAGGATTGAGTTTTGAGCCTGCAGCACTGCTCCAGCCAGTTACACTGGAAACACTGGGGCTGTCATGGGATCAGCTGTGTAGCTCAGCAGAGCTGGCACAACAAAAATATTTGTTCCCAAATTCTCCTACCAGCAAGAGCTCCTCCTTATGCCAGCCAGCTGTTTGGCAAGAGTTATTTCCTGCTCTTATTCATCGCACTGCCTCAGCCAGGCGAGTTCTTGTGCCTGGGAGAGAGCAGCATTTGCACCATGTGGTGGCTGTTTTATCCCCCTCCCTTCTTCCAGAGAGCTGAAGGACAGGCCTGAGAGCAGCTAAAAGCTGGAGAAGAGCAGCAGGGCATTCTACCCTGGCTCAAGATGCACCCTCAGTTCAGAAGGAGGAGGTTCCAGTTTATACAAAATGCTCTTTTTTTGTCATGCTATGATGTGCATATTGAAAATGCAGAGGTCATGAGTCTGCAACCCACCTGTGCACCTTTCTGAGGTTTTCCACATGTCCAGCTAAGCCAGGTGAGAACACTGGGGCTGTGTGGGTAGTGACAAGTTCTCTGGTAATTAGTTTACTAATCCAGAAAATGCAGTTAAGGGTTACCCGGACAACTCCAGCTTTACCAAAAAAAAAAAAAAAAAGTCCAATATTTTCTAAGAAGAAGTCCGATCATGTTGTTTGACATTTTGAAAATGAAATGTTACAGCTCCATATTTCAATGGGAAGGTTTTGAGACCAAATTTGCTCAAACTCAGGCTTTTTATATATAGATGTATGTCCTTTTTTAAAACAGAACAAAACAACATCTTTTGCATAATTCAAAGTGATAGTTTTCAGAAGAGATGACAGTGGTGAGAGCTCTTTCAGAAGAGGACTTGCTTTGTGTTTTCTTAAAATGGTGAAAAAGCTGAAAAATTAATTCTGCACACATCTCTAAAGCACAAACTGCATGGTGTAGCCTGGGCCCAGGCAGAGGTACCTTAGAAATCCCTCCCAGTCAGCAATTGAGTTTTGATCCTGCTTCACCTCTGCATGTAATAACTGGACAAGGTATGAGAGCATCATGTGGCTAATGGTGGGTGCTTTGCACAGAGGCAGCAGGGAAGCATCTTTTTTGCATAGCATTGCCTGCAAATGCTCTTTTTGACCTCGTTTTGCCTCAATGCCTGCATTACTCACTCTGAATTTGGCTGTCTACCTTGCTCTGAAGCCTCTTGTCTCAACTCATTTGTGTAAAGCATAGGACATATGGACAAAATAACCAGAGTGATGCCAAAGCTATAACCCAACCCTGTATGTTCTGAAAACTGCAGGAAAAAAAAGGACACTTTTTGGTGGGGAGAGAGGGAGAGGAAAGGGGGAACTGGGATAAGGAATCAGCTAATTAGCCTCATCTACATTTCAGCTACATGGTTCACAGGTACTAAATCATTCCTGACATATTTAGGTTGCCATTTATTACCAAAATTATTCAATGTGAATTTTGCCATTTAGGACGTGTTAAGAAAAATACTTATGCCTTCAGAGTGACTCCAGCTCTGATCCCTTCTGACATAATGGCACCAGTGGGCCATGGTTTAAGTGCAGCCATGCCTGCCCACAGTAGCAACCTGGGCACCCAGCTGGGTGCACAGCTGCAATGGACAGGACTGCAGGGTTGGATCTCAGAAGGGAGTTTTTAGCCCAAAACCCCCACATCTCTACCATCCCCCACAAGTCTACAAATTAATATCTCTTCCTCTGCTAATCTCAGCATTCAGTGCAGTGTTCCTGAGATATATTGAAGATTTTACATGCATAAAGACTTAACTTCAAACTTTGTCTTGAAACTGTATAATCACAAACACAGCCCCCATGCCAAAGGATACACACAAATATGTGTACACACACATGCTCCACATGACTGCTAAGCTGCCTTATATTTTTAGTTAACTCTTCATTGTTCATTGATGGGTTGTCCACATTATGTTGAGTCACAGCCTTATCCCCCACCCCCTCAAAAAAAAACCCACCACAAACTCAAACCCTTAGCATGCCTCCCTCAGGGGGAACTTATGGGGCCATTCAGCAGACAAGTCCTCCTGGAGAGTAGGTGGAGTTAAAAATATGAGTATATAAGTCACTTCCCTGCAGACTTGAGCTGATTTATGTGAGCCAGAACTGGAAATGGCACAGCTGTACACTGTATTTGCAGAAGGTTAGGTCTTTGCTCAGATCACCACCATCCTGGCAGTGGTGCTTCTGACCACCAGGGCAACCAGCTTTTCCCTTTCCTGCTGTACTCTCAGTGTCCTTCTAACGGAGGAATGAAGTTTATCACACTTGTGTAACTGTGTGTGTATACATCTGTAGGTCCCCACTTAATAACTTTAAGATGTAGCAGCTAATTCCAAAGAAATTTTGACAGAGCAACCAAGTCTCAGAGACAGGCTTTATGAAAATAGATTCCTCATAGAGGAAACTGCTCTTACTTAAGCCTTACCACAGAGAAAATGTTAATAAACTCACTATTAGACATTAGAGAATCAACGTAGGAAAGAAATGCTGGAATCTCAGCTCATCAGTTCTGTTTTCGTGGAAAAAATTGTCTAATCTGGATTTAGTTTGCTCTTGGCCACTGCAGCCAAACACGACTCTAAAAAAACAAGAGTTGCCTGTACATTCTCTTATAAATTAGTAAACAAAGCCCACCCTACATTTGAGGTGAAGTCTCCCACATTAATGAGAGGCTGAATACAAATTTTAGTGATATATTTTTAGCTGGCCAGTTCCTCTGCCACTGAAAATCAGCATGAGTCCACAGGCGTGAATGAAGCAGAGCTGATTTCCACCACTTTACTCATTATTTTTGAGAATAGATTCATTCCTGCATCTCTGAGTTCAAAGAGGAAAACAAAAATAGCCTTTTTCATTAAAAAAATCAATGTGGGAGAGGTTAGTTGGCAAGATTTTTCCAGTGAATGGGTCTTGATTTTCCAACTGGCTTCCAACAGAGTCCAAGGCAATCCGAATTTGACTTTAAGACTATCTGCTGAGCTATTTTCCCAGGCATTTGAAACAGATGAGATGTAACAGCAGTTTTTTCCCTTAGCCAGGGCCAGTTTTCTATCAGAGGTGCAAATTCAGATTTATCTACTACAAGAAGCTTAATAAAAACCACTCTTTTCCCCCTCCCCCAGTCAGTGGTTATCATAAACAAATCCCTCAGCAGAAGCTAAAAAGAAGATATTTTGAGGTTAAAAGCAGCCTTTAAAAGAAAATGATGTTGTACATCATCCCAAAATTTAATATGACTTTATGCACAATAGTAATGTGCCTGGTAATGCAAAGATTTTTCTAAAGTAGCTTAATAACAATCCAATATTCTCTTCCTTAAAAAATGAAAATGTATGTCAAAAAGGGATCTAATGTAGCTGCTGCATCTTGTATCCATTGATGGAGAGAGCTGATTTACATAGATAGCATTTAACATACTATCATCATTATCCTATCAGTCTTCTGTCTAATCTGGAAGCCTTGAGACAGAGTTCTCAATGTTCTCTGAGGTAAAAAATACCAACCAAAATTATGGTAAGGGGGGAGAAAAAAATCAGTGAGGGACAGATGAATATCAAATCAGATGAGATAAAAATGGGATTTTTTTTTAGCCAGCATAGAATGAGCTTAAACTGCTGAAAAGTGGATAAAACAAATAATGTTTAAGACTGTAGCATACAGTACCACAATGATGAGGAATAAAAGAGAGAATTATGTTAATGGCTGGGTCTGCATGTGCTTGTGGAGACTGCTCTTAGATTACTTGTGATGGCCTGAAGGATACAGACAGATAGTGTGGATCTCTAAAGTCCAGACAGTGTATAATATTAATTTCCTTTCCCTCTTCCCCGCTTTTGCATGAATTAATGCTTGTGGACGATGTAAACAACTGAAGAAGGCCTTCCACTGTGAGCAGGATGGGGCATATGAAAACCTAGGTGGTGGGAGACTCATGAAGTCAGTGAGGTTTTGTTCTTTCTATTTGGACCAAGTTTGCATTAAATTGCTCACCTTCAACACAGGTGTGGGTATGGCAACATCTCCTACCCTTTGCTCTCTCCCACTTTTAGTCTTTCTTTAAACTCAGCAAACTCACCAGTGTCTGCACCTTTCCCTGCTCTGGTGTCTTCCCCACACACTGCAAAGGACTGTCCCAGAGGCCCCCAAACTGCCCTGTCAGCAGCCAGGACTGGGTGTGCAGGTCCACATGCACTTCTCACCATCACCATAAGACTGAGGTTTTCAGGAACGAAGAGAAGTAACGGCACTTCTGTTTGTCCAGAAACCTTTTCTTTTGAAAACAGGGCAACTAAGCAGGTGGCAGCTCAGAAAGGCACATGAGGAGACCGGGTCACGACTCAGGTCAGCAGGTTAGGGCATCAAAAACAGCAGAAGAGAGCCGGCAGCCAAAGAAACCGTGTGGGCTCCCATGTGAGGTGACATTATGGCCTTGCGGCTGCCTTTGCTGCACTCTGCACCTTTAAACTCTTATTGAGTGGGCTTAACTGCAGCCACATGAGCCAGACCTGATGCAGGGCTGTATCCAGGAGCCTCCCAGACTGCTCTCTCCTCCCTATGTAATCCTGTTGTGAGGTAGCATCCCCTCACATATCTGGGCACTGCCCAGGCTGCAAAGCAGGAGGGTACTTAGCACAGAGCTATAAGGGCTGCAGCATCCCATTAACAACCGACAGAGCCAATGCTCCTGCTCTGGGTCTGTGGTGGAGGCAGGGCTGGGCAGGCCTTTTCCACCCCTCCCCACATTGACCTAGATGAGGTTTATGACTGCAACTGATCCTACAACATTGGAGAACATGGATTTTCCTTATAGTCTTACAGTGGCCATTACAGCCCAACCATTGGGTCATCTCCCACCAGTCCTTTGGCTCCTGCCTGCTTGTTTGCCTGTTCGACAGATTGGTTCCCTCATTCAAAACTAAACAACTTGCATGATGTAAGGATGTGGTCGCCCTCTTTGTTTGAGAAGGCACGGCAGGAATTCCTGCAGCGGAAGAGCTCCAGGCGCTGATCCAAATTTGCCTCGAGTGAGCTGAGTGAGGAGGATTTCAGTGCCTTTTGAATCATGGTCCATTCACCATTCAGGTCTCTCCCAGGACCCCAAACCAGCCTCTCATAGGAGAGCAATGCACAAATTCCCAAGTGATGGTACAGTGAACACAGGGAGTCAGATGGCACTAAAGGAAATGGAGCATCCCTCTGGTGCTGCCTGTACCACACGTGTCCCCACGTCACATGGCTGCTCAGCCCTCCATTTAGTGCCACATCTGCCCTTGCGTAGAAGCAAGTATGATGCAACATAAAGCCTGGTCTAGTTGCTGCACCTAATTATGTGGAAGAATAGAGCAAATTTTACCCTTACATGGACACAAAGTGCCAAAGCCGTGCTGCTACTGGCGGAGTTCCCCTGTGGTTGCATCTATAGGGCACCCAGCAGGGATTTAATCCTGTTGTAAGTAGCATTATCTTGAGCTCAGATATTTGTTCTGGGCTTCACAGGGTTAGCAGTAGGGATCAGTCTTGCCCCCAAAACCTAGTGGCTTTCAAAGTGGAACGTGATCATTTTATTAAAGGGATTATGGGCCATTATTTGTTTGCACCACAAAGCACCGGACTCAGTGAAGGGAGGTGCCTTCCAGTATTTTGCTGCTGTGTTGCTAATTGACAGAAAAGCTGTTTGATTCCCTGTCCTCAACATTTATCATACACAGACCCCTTGGAGGTCTTGCAGGTTTCTGTGGGAGCCCAAGAATGCTGGGACATGAAAACTGTTTTAGAATTTCTAAGTCATGTTTACTTGTCTGAGTTTTCCTAATTTTTTTATAAGTGGAGAAAAAAAAAAAAAGGGATCCTAAAAGAGTGATTTGAGTCATTATTTTTCATCAATATATCTTGCTTTGCCTTCTTAGTATTGTCCTTCTCAAGCACATGCAGCCTGATCATCAGAGCTTGGAGCAGTGCAGCAGACAGGAGGCAAAATGTCAGAGATTCACACTAGCAAGAGCCACTCTCCTCACACCTAATCAAACTTAAAAAATATCTCCTGAAAAACAAGTTCCACAAAGTGAATTGCCTGGAGCAGATGAGACCAAGGACAAATGAGATGCAGAAGCTGTAGCAAACCTTTTTCCAACCAACCATGGTGTTAAATGGGCTTAATGAAACTCTGAAAAGGAAAGTTTTCTTGAGGAGAAACAGATATATGGATCTTACCACCTTTTGGATGAGTAGGTGGTGCTCTTGTACATTTACCTTCACTGTGGTCTGTGGGACTGTGAGATAAAAAGGTGATGGGTACCATGCCCATTCGTGCCAGGTGGGTTCATGTGATTCAGAAGCAAAGCTGAAGTTTCAGCACATAACTTTCAGCCCAGGGAAGCAATGATCAGATCATCTCACTCCAAAATCAGGACAGAAATGGAAAGATTTTCCTTTAAAGAAGTTCATTTGGAAGAGATAAAAAATAAACCTTTTTCTTAAATGCAATAACTGAGAATGCCCTGATCCTGGAGACAGACATCTAAGCAGATGCAAAGGACTCATTGAAGACAAGCATTAGTGTTTGTAAGATAAAGCCTTTATTGATACTTAAAGTTCCATCAGTTTAACTAAATGTATTTTTAAAACTCATTTAGTGAAAACATGCAAAACCCTTGGGCAGACACTCTAAAATTGTTTTAATGGTTTTAAATTGAATTGGCTTCATGATTCCTTACTAAATTAGACTGTGCCAGCTTGAAATTGTTCTGCAAGTAGCCACGCAGCTCTATGCACAAGATAAACTGAACTAAATTTTCAATGCAATTTCAGTCAAACCACCTTACATGTAAATGTGGAAAAAGCTTTAAATACAGGAAGATCATTAAATATTGGATGGTGACATGGCACCTGGCTAAATACACAGAACACACTGAACCTTGTCCACCAAGACTCAGTGTCAGAATCACTTCCAAAAACTATTTGCTTTCTTAATTGTTCTGTACAATTTTTAAGTACTCAGTTGACTACTGATAAATGGTTTTGTAGAGTAAGTCTCTGCAGCTCTCACATTCACTGGAGTCTACTGTGTTCAGCACTCCAGGAGACTTCACAAGAACTTTTAACTACTTTTTTTTTCTTTTGGTCCCTCCATGACTTTCTGAGACGGAAAGTAAAGAGGTGACAATAAAATGGCAGCACCCAGAGACAAAAATGACAGCTCCACAGACTATGATACTGAAAGAGTGACAAGTATTTCTAAAGGCTGCTTTGACAACTCATACTGGAGTTTTCCTTTAAGTTACAATCATTCTTCTGAAGCAGTAAAATTGGTGCCTGAAGGATCTGAAAATGAAGAAATAAACTTGTGTAAAGTTGGCAGCATCTTACAGTGTTCATGGAGCATCAGTTATATCCATAATGCCCTGTCTTGCACCTGCCAAAGTTGCCTCAAGACCCTATTGCTGTGCCATGGCACAGCAGCTTATTAATAAAGCTACTGCTCTGCTCGCAACTCCAAGGCAGCAAACAGGGAGGAAGTGTGGGGTGATGTCCTGGGCTGCCACACTGGTACCTGTTCTGCTCCCACTGTGACACCCCCAGGCCTTCTTAGGACCTTCCCCAGAACCAGTAATGAGACTGTTTGTTACCTTTTCTGCTCCAGACCCTCCAGGTTACTAAGAGGGGTTACTGGATTAGCAGTTTGAGGTTTGCTCCTTGCTCTCTGTGCAGAGCCACAATGACGAGGAACTGTGATCATTGTGCCAGATGCTGCAGGGAAAAACCATACAGCCCCTTCCCTAGAGGCCAGCACTGAAGAGAAGAGGCACAGGTGAGTCCTCAAGGACTAGATCTGCCCAGGATGGCACGAGACCACCACTGGTGTGTTGGAGTTATAACTTTAACAGCTGAGGTGTTTAAACCCAGAACGGTCCAGCAAAAGTGTGGGAGATGTTGTGCAGCTGCCCCTGCCCAAGGCTGCAGTGAGTCACATTCCCAACACAGCAAGAGACCAGTTGAGTGACTGTCTGGGTCACATGCCTGTCCAAGAGGAAAACAGTTACCTCCTGCACTCTCCATTCAGGATTTAGCCTGAAGGTTCAACCTAACCCTTGAAATTCGTTTTCACCTGCCTAGTGAAATGATTTCTTGCCTAAATAATTCAGTTGCTGTCAGCTTTATCAGCTGGACACCAGGTTATTACTGTTTTGTTTAGAGGGCAGCAAATCATTCCATGAAAAAGTGGGAATCATCTGTGAATTGCAAAAGCTGGCAATCAGATAAACATCGAGATGTCAGGGAACTTCTGGGCCTGATGCAGGCATCACCCTGCTTGGTGCCTTCAACTGAAAGGCCAGCATCCTTAAATTTTGTCTTTTCCCTGGATTGGGGAAATTCCTTCTTTTCCAGGCCAATCAACAGAAGCTCACCAAGATTTATGGCTTTGATGAGTGAAATTTTCAGCCTTGAATCTACAGACTGACACTTTAAATACATTATAGAGATTATCAGCAATGTATCAAGGTGTCTTTGCAGGATGGTATAAACTTCTACTGCACTACTTATTGCCATAAACCATACTTCTAGGTTTTTATTTATATGCGCATTAGCTCAATATGATTGGATCTGTAGCCAGCCCTGTGGACTGGAGTAATTTATATATATCAATAAAGGTCTCCAGCCAGCCACTGGGTGCTCTAAGGGGAACAGTAGTTCCATTTAAAACATTAGGAACTGGAGAAATTGAAAATAACTCTCTATTTAGAGGCCAAGAAGTAAGACAGCAGGCAACAGAGGTCCCAGCACAGCAAGGCTATACTAAAGAGATTGTTAAAATGTCATTTCACTTACATATAAGCCCCAGGAAGAAAAAAAAAATATTAACCCTTTCCCTCCCATACCTGCTACAAATAACACTTGAAAAGAAAACATATTCTTCAGACCTAAAGTGTTTTAAATAACCCTGGGGGATATGACCATAAAACGTTGAGCAACACGTTCAAAGAATTCAGGGGAGTTTACTTGCAAAATTAGTTTTAAAAAAAGACAGAAAATCTTATTACCTTTGCATTTGTTAATGTTAGAGCTGAAATGTAAAAAAAAGAAAAAAAATCCCTCAGTGGCTGGATTTTACAAGGCACAAAAAGCCTACAGGAAGAAGTGTCATCTTGTCTACCTAAAGCAACCAAACTCAATACTCTTAAATTTTAACATTAAAGTGTCTTTGACTGCTTATTCCTTTAACAAGCAAGGAAAGCACTGCACAAGCATCTAGCAGAGATCTGCTGAGGTTTACCTGCCTCCCCTGCTCCTAAGTTTCCCATGGTTCATGCATACATTGGCTGGCAGTCTAAGTTTTAACAGTGTTTATATAGTAAAAATTTCATCTTACAGTGAACTTTAATGACCTGTAACTCAAACACAGCTTGATCGGCTTCCTATAATTTTTTCAAAAATTCGCTTTAACTTTCTGCAAAAGATAACCAGCAGGTCAGAAGGAGGATAGGGCAAAACTGTTCAAGACAGAAAAAAGGCATATGAAGCTACACATGAAAAACAGGCTGTAGGGGCTTACTGTAGTATGAACTACGGAGCCACACGATTCACGTCAGGACAAAAAAAGCATGTGGGATTGTTAGAGAGAAGCATCTGCTAAAAGAGGGCCTTGCCCTGCTGCACTGCTCTGTATTTTGTTCACTTTGAGCTGGAAAAGCAGTAGGAAAATGCAAGCTCCTTCTCTCCGTCCCAGCCCCTCTTCTCTCTCTCCTTTGCAGGAGTGAAGTGCCAATGCTTCCTTTTGCTTTCTCAAAATTGACAATTTTTCCGAGGGTCTGTGAGAGCAGCATGTGGGACCTGCCTCATTCAAAGCGAACCCGTGGGGTTTTCTTTCTCTGTTCCTTACTTAAACTGGGCGGGGCAGGAGGGGGGTGTTGAGGGGGGAACATGAACCAAACAAACCAGCAGTGTGGTGCTGAACTGAGGAGCAGTCATTTCTAAGCACACATAGCGTGGCTGATGCGACCACAATCGCGGAGTGATCAAGCCTTCCCCTCTCCCGTTACGCCCCCGCACCCCGAGAGAGGGGGAACAAAAAAAAATTGCTTGATGCATAACAATGCCATCGTGTGAGGGAGAATTCCTGCCTCGAAGGAAGTGTCCCCACCAGAGCCCCCGCACGCAGCTCACAGCGCTTTGAACACTCCTGCTGTCCTTGTGCCCCAGCCAAACTAAATCCATTTCTACTCAGAACTCAGATACTGGCCTGCTGTTCCAGGTTTTGTTTTGTTTTCTTAAAGGTTTGTTTCCTATATCGGGTATTTATTTGCAGTGGATTAATTTATGGGTCACGGGGTTTTACTTTTCCGAGGATATTGCTTTCTGCTCTGGGGACATAGTGTGGGCTGGTGGATAGAGCCGTTGGGTGGAGACTATGGAGACCTAACTATGGTTTGGAGCAGGTCAGACCCTGTAGCCTCTCTTCCCATCTTTTCAACAAAACCACCCACCCTCCTAGATTCATGCATAGTTTCAGTTCTCCCACTAAAGTAGCGGTTCCTAATTAATATCATGAAAATGCTGTATTTAATCCCTCTAATGAGTGGGCCTGAGTTGATATCTGTCTTGTGTTAGACCTTGTGTCCTGGAGAAAAGTCATCTTAGGATACATAAGTGGGAGGAAAGCATGACATGATGTAGAGAAAGGATATATGAGAGGAAGAGATGTCAGTGTGACAGGGCAAAGGTGAAGGAAAACTGCAGAGATATGCATCACAACACTGTAGCTGATGAATGTGGAAAGTTTGCACCATCTACTGAGAGTATCCAGCTCTTTTAGATAATGGAAACTGGGTTAATGCTTGTAAAAGAGGTGTTATTGCACTGGCCCCAGTGGCAGTGGCCTTCCATGGGCTGCACACAAGACCATGACAGTCCCTTTTTGGCTGGGACTGTGCCCAGATCCTGGTCAAATCAACAGGTCAAAGGCAGGGTCCAAACTGGAGGCCCTGAAAATGTTTTTGTCCATCCTGCATGGTATCAATGGTCCTTCCTAGTTGTTGATAATTATGGTGGTTTTTTTCTGAATAAGTGCATTAGTGCCTCATATGCTCACTTGGTTGGAACCGCAGGCACACTGAGCTGCAATGGCTGTGTTATTCTAACATTATTAAATGTGCACTCTTCTTTTATTAGGCTTTTTAATAACATTTAACTTGCACTCCTGGGAATTTTTGCAGAAAGGGAACATTGGCCGGCCTAATTTGTACATGAAAATACCCCATGGGCCAAAGAAACAAGATTCAGATGAATTTCATGTACGGTATGACTATGAATTCAACAAGCACTGAAGGAGCTTTGGGGTGTAAAACCATTCAACTAGGAACACTTGAATCCCCTGTGCTGTGCTCTCGAGGCTGTATCTTGTTTGTGCACATTACTGCTTGCATTTCATATGTATTTTGGCTTCTTTATTAAATGCACCCAAGTTTTCTCATTCCATATCTGAAAGGTACTTCATTACACCCCACAATGGGGCAATGGAGAACTTACTGTCCCTTACAGGAGACTCTGCTCTGCACATCAATCTTAAATCACCTAATTCCCAGGCTACCAGAAACACAAAGACCTTACGGATGTCCTGGGTAAGTTGTCCAAGTGCACTCCCAGCCAGGAAATTCGTGGGTGTATAGTGGTGTTAAAAGAGAAGGCAGATGCTTGTGTCAGGCACCATGGGGACAGACTTTCCTCCTGGGGAACTCACCAGCTTAGGCATGAACAGGATCAAAGCTCTGGAGAGGAGCAGGCTGCCAATGCCAACTAATGTCTCTGAACACAATTCTCTCTGCTTTGCTCTAGCTGACACTGCTGTTAAGGAGCTTTTATCTATAATCAGCTGTTTGTCATCTTCCTTGCTACTTCATTATCCCTTTTGAAAAAGCATTTGCAATAATTTTAGACTAGTAAACAAACAAAGTCACTTTAAAAGGGAGAAAACTGTGCATAACCCTTTTCCTTTCCCTGGGAAAATCATAACTTCAACTTAAATGTTTTAATTCATCTCTCTTGGAGAGCTAGCACATGGAGATCCTGACAGAGGGGGCTGCAGGAATTCACAGGAACAGCACTGCATTTTCCTGCTTACAGCTGCCTTCCCTGCTGCAGGGTTACTGTTTTCCTATAATACTACACAGTTTGAAAAATTGAGCTGTTAAAAATGTTAGAACTGAAAATGCACAGCATTAGATTCAGAATTAAAGTGTCTGAATAGATGTTCCTCTGACAAGACGTGGATTCCAAGGAACAGAGTTTGGCTTTTGGTTTTGCCAAAAGTTCCCTGACTTACATTAGGTGAGTCATTGAATATGTCTATGCTAATTATTCTCTCCTTCTGGTTTGTTTCTTTAGAATCAGATAAATAACCTCTTGTCCCCATCAGTATTCAGTTATTTTCAAAACAAATGTCTGTGTTTTTAACAGGAAAATTATTCAGATAAGTACTTACTGATGGGAAAATTATATATTCTTAATGTTTGCGGAGCACTTTCTCTACATACAGTCACTAGCATACAGGAACTCAGATAAGGTTTCAGAGTTTGCAGAACTCCCAAAATGCACATTGTCAATGGCAAGAGCACAAAGAAAAGATTGGAGAGATTTTGTCACTGAGGTTCAGTAGTGCAGTCCATTTCCAGGGCTGCAGCACTGCGTGGGAACCCTGACTCAGCAGTGGGAAGAGAGTTGCGTGGTCACGTCTCTCTACAGCTTGCAGGTTACTCTGTGGTTTCTTTCACATAAAGTTCATGGGAACATTTTGTTCAGTTTCATGACACAAGTTCTGTTTTTTCACTTCTCATGTTTCATTTTGGGCATGAAATGATGAACAGACCCAGAACCTCAAAGAGAAACTCATTGGAAACCACGACATTTCTTTGGTCTTTGTTTTAAAGCCAGGAAAATCCACAAAATGCTTGCACTTTCTATGAAAAATCATCATCTGGTTTAAGAAAAGATCCTAATCAAACCTTCCCCTGATTTCAGTGAGGAATTCCTGATCTATGCCAGAGTAAACAAAGAAGATTCAGAGGAACAGTGCCCAAGAACTACACAGTGAACCTGGCCTGAGTTTCTTGTTGATAAAAAAAAAAAGATTTGAAGGTAAATGAGTTACAACAAGATGGTCACAAACTGGGCTCACTTTCAGGTTTCACAATGGACATTTTGCACAATTTCAGTCACAAACCGTACATATCCACTGGGAAATGCAGGTCCAAACTCAGCAGAGATGGGACCCAAATATTGGCTTGGCTTGTGTGTGTTCTTTCAGTGTTTCGCTTTCTAGAGCCACGTGTTGGCAGGGGAAGCACACATATCACGGATCTGAAATGGTACTTGTTGTGCTCTATGGCCTCCAGGACATCTCTGGGATGCCTGGGGAGAGGGAAGCCAGCGGTTCTCCTGGGGAGCAGTGGTGGAGCTGGTTTTATCACCACTTGGGAAGTGGTTGCAGCATCTGACAATAGCGCTGATATATGAAACACATGTGAGGACAGTGGAGTATGCATGTGGCCTGGTTTGCACATTGCCTTGTCATTTTCTCTTTCCTGGAAGACAAATGGAAGAAGATGATAGACTTTCCAAAGGCTGGAAAATTATTTTGGTGTTTTGTAATTCTGTTTTAGCTTGTGGCAAGGCTGGCACAGCAGGGCCCGTCGAGTGTGTTTGTACCAAACGTAGCACACTCCTAAATAACCCTGATCTCAGACACTGACGTTAGCAGCATTAGTCCTAATCTTTCTATATATAGTGACTTATTGAAAAGGTCTTACTTCAAAACTGCTGCTGCTGCAAAATTGCTGTTGCTGAGTAATATGACCCATGATATTTTATATTTACTAGAGCAGATCTATCTCAACCCTGCTCCATTTGATACTGCAACAAGAGATATGTGCAAAGAGTTAGTCACTGTGACTCACATAACCTCAGTCCCTGTAAAGAAGCTGTGTTTCATGCTTTCTGTCTTCCTTTTTTTTTTTTCTTCATAGGAAGAAAAAAAAAACAGTTCTAAGTGAACCAAGAGTAAAAGGAGGAGATGGTAGTAATCAGTTCCACCTAATGATTGATCAGTTTCTGAGGAATGCTGATCAACTCCAGATGTTGCATTCCAGTCTCAAAATGTGATCATCAATTCAGAATTCCCATCTGGTTTGTCTGACACCAACAACACAAGAAGTTTTCCAAGAAACTCTAAAAAATTTATGTGGTTGTTGGGAGAATATCTCTGCTCAGACCAGTACATTTGCCAGTAGGATGTGGTAGTTCTCTTTTGTGTCTCCTACTGGTGTTCCTGAGTGACTTGTCTGTTGATGGTATCTGACAGAAAACCACCCATTTTTGGATATACCCTCTTGGGACACCCTAACTTCCAAGGCCGGGGATTTTTGGATGCTCCTCTCTCTATCTGTGCTGGTGGGAACTGTTGGCAACAATCAAGTGTCAATATTTTAACTCCCCTCTAAAATCAGAAGCTAATTGGAGTCAGCCATCCTGTCCACTTGCCAGATGTCACAGGAAGCACTGACTGCCAGCAGCTCATCAGTTTTGCATTTGCAAACTTGCTTTTTTTAACTTCCTTATTTCTCAGAGCTCCACTTCTTTTATTTACTTACCTACCCCATCCATTCCATAAAGCAGCCATGCCTCTGGATAGCAAGGTGCCAAATTCAGTTCTCATTTACTGATTCACCATTCCCACTAATTTTAACAGAATTTATGTGAGCGTTACCAACAAATTAGTCCAGCTCTGACCCAAGAGTCTGTACAGAAGCGGCCACTCCCACACTGCTGTGAGTTCCTCACAGGGGGCACTCGCCAGCAGATCTGTTGTCCTCCTGAACCACATGTGGTCAACATCAAGGTGCAGTTTGCTTGCAAGTAAAGAGGCAGGAGGAGGCCAACACCCTTGCAAAGGCACAAGAACAGAGGAAGGAAGGCAGCCAGTGGAAGCCTCATGCACGGGCAGTGGTTTATGATCTTGCTGGGTCCATCTCCACCCCTAGAAATCAGATCTTTTAATTACCGGTTTTAATCATCTAATGGTAACTTGTCCTACCACAGGACAGGGCAGCCCCCATCAGGAAACCAAACACCCAGTCTTAGCTGTCCCATCCCAGGCAGTGAGCACCCACACAGATTCATGCTCAGGGATGGAGAAACAGGAGGAGGTAAGAGTAATATGCAAAGCCTTAGGGAGGCTTAACTGCTGCCCCTTGCAGAAAGAGGACTCCTTGCAGTGCAAATCCAGCCCTGTGGTGGAGAGCAGGGCTGGGAGGGTACAGAATAACCCCTAGGAGCATCCTGGGGCTGGGCACATCAGCAGCACTCACAGCCACCCTGCATCCACGGCACAAAGAATCCCAAAGTAATGACTCGGTCTGACCAGCCCCACTATTGCACACCCAAGGTAACTATCGAGGGGGATTCAAGCTGCTCACTGGAAAAACAGAAGAGAGGCTTGGAAACCAGTTGCATCATGAATGACAATGGTGCTGACAGTTTTAAAAGTGCTCAGGGACTTTTTAAAGCAATACTCATCTGACTGAGAGAACCTTTCATGGGGCCGGAGCCACAGCCACGCAGGTGGGAAGAACCCGAGTGCTGCAGGAAAACAAGGAGCTGCTGCCATGTTGGACATTTCCTCTGCATTCCCAGATTTCCAGGCAAGGGAAGCCCAAAAGCACAGCACTCCTCTCTGAGTTATGGCCTTTGGTAGGGACTCTCTTTGCTTGCTAAGAACACCCTGGCTGTATCTGAGGGCATCCACATGTCAAGGCAGCAGCAATGGCCGGGAGAGTCCCGGCTCTCACCCGTGTTGGATGCGTGGTTAAGGTGCCCACACACACTTAAACACATTTCCTTGCTAAATTCCCTGCAGTACATTAATTTTTACTGATTGCTAATGGCTGCCTGGCTGTCTCTAAGGCAACTAGTCCAGTTATTATTAATTTCCAGAGTAGAAGAACAATAGACATTCATTTATCAGTGAGGTACAAAACAACAACCATTTTTTGTTGCTGTTGCAAACTGGTTATTCCTATACAACTCCCACACTGATTGTGTTTTGGGTCGTTTCTTGCCATAAAAAGTCCTAATGGAAGAAAACTTGGGGCAAGAATAAGAAAGTGAAATTGAAGCAGTGCTCAGGAGAAATTTCAGTCTCCTTCAGTGAATGAATATGAAGTGAATGCAATTTTTCAGCTGTGACTGACCTATTTTAGACCCTCTCCTTGCCAAAAAAAAAATTCCCTAGGAAACTTCATTTGCCATAACATGATTTTTCTGGAAGGATCAGTGAAAAAAAGAAAAAAAATCAGAAGAGAAAGTTTAAATATAGGGTTCACAAGCTGCTTTTTACTTGATGCAGGAACAGGGGCAAGAAGAATAAATGACTTTATGTCAGTGCTATAACCATTTTTATTCAGCCTGCAGGCCAGTGGGGAGAAAAAGTGACCCAAGCAAAAGTTAGCATGGCCTTAAATCTTTTCTGACATACACTGTCTGATAGGGAATCCTAAAATACATAAGCCTAGTTAGCTTTAAATGCATTTCCTTGTGTATGTTGTAATGGAAATCTGCTGGGTTTTGCATGCCCTTGATTTGATGTATTTTGGGGGACTCTAAAGTCTCCGCTGGCATTACTGTTTTGTGGCACTTCCTCACAAGGACAATTCAGTCTGGTGTGTTAAAGGCAGGGTTAGGAGAACATAATCACATGATAGATTCAATTATTCCATAAGGCCGTTTCTTACCTCAGAATGGAGATCCAAAGGAACACTTTCCAATGGAAATAGATGTATTGAACAATTTTTTTGCTGTCACGAAACTCACTGGTAGTGTAGGTTTATTTAAGACAATTTAACTATATATCATTTGCATGTTTATTTTAATAACTATATTTTCATGTCAACTGACAGAGGCAGATTAATATAGAGTGTGCACTATTATACAGAGCAGCAATATTTTAGCATAGCCACTCTGTGTCAGGCTACAGCACTTACCAGCCTCTGAGTAGTGGCTCAGTTTCATATTTACACATAATTTTGTGAAATTGCAGAGGCTTCGTAGTCACAAGATGGGTACAGGAAACACTGTGTGAATATTCTAAAAATGTGATAGTGGCAGAGTGAGCTGTTTTATTTTCAGATGTTTTTGAGGTATGGGGTGTTTCTTTTCTATTTTTTTTTTAAATTGTGACATTATAGAAAGCAAACACTCATTTACAGGCAATGGAAATGGCCAGTTACCCCGGCTGATGCCCACTTGAAGCAATAGTTCTGCCTGAAATACTTGTACTCTTACATTTACATTATGTTTCAAGATCAACGCAAAAATTGAGAAAACTTTCCAAATTATTTTATAGTCTTCAGGTTTTCAACAGGAATTAGTCTCATTTCTTAAAATATCAAAATTAAAATTTTTCATTTATGAAAAAAAATTTATTTCTTCACCCCTTTCCTTTTTTTTTTCCAGGCTACCAATCTCCTTTTCTGTGTTTCCTGTTCTTTGTACTCCTGTGTATTTACTGTAAAATGGAGTTTCTTTGTAAAATGCTTTGAAGAAGAAGAATTAAATATGTTATATGGGAAAGTATTGTCATTAACATATACATACTAGAGCATTTTGAGAATACTGAGGTTGAATTTACATATTTAACTGCAATCTCAGCCTTATTCACAAAGTTCTTGAATGTGCATAACTGAACTGAGAGTTAATAACTTGACTAGGTTCTGTACCAAGAAGACACCCAGGTGGGAGTTACAGATATAAAAGAGTTTTGAATTATTTTGGACTTCTTTTGAACAAAATTATAACACCACAGTGAATAAATTAGCCATTTCTATTTGAAATCAATGGAACCATTTGCATGACACCACTGCAAGGTTCAGTCAAGATGCTTATATAGCTGAAAGCATGTTTTAGTGTCAGTGAAATAATCAGGGGATTCTAGGAGATAAAAAGTGCTAATACATGAAAACTGGCACCACTCAGCATACTTGCTATGAATCAGGTGGTGGTGGCTGAACCCAACAGTATCTAACCCGGAGCAATATGTTCTCCTGCCTTCATCCACAAATATCAACACACAAAAGTCACTGAAAGCCTATTGCAAATTGTTTGATTGTATTTTTGCACTATGTCAGGTGAGTCAGTAGTCAGCCACTCAGGAAAGAGAAATTATAACATGGAAATTATTAAACTAAAAAAACATAATACAAGATTCTTTACAAATTATCCATGAATTATTCATAAAGGTAAACCCCTTTATCATGTAATTTCATTGAATTATACAATATCCTGAGTTGCAAGGGATCCATAAAGATCATCCAGCCCAACTCCTGGCCTTGCACAAGACCCTCACAACACTCCCACCGTGTCCCTGAGAGCGTTGTCCAAACTGTTTGAGCTCTGGCAGCCTTGGGTCCATCACCACTGCCCTGGGGAGCCTGTTCAGTGTCCAACCACCCTCTGGGAGAAGAACTTTTTCCTAATATCCACCTAAACCTCCCCTTACACATCTCCAGCCATTGCCTTGGATCCTGTCACTGGTCAGAGAGAGCAGAGATTGCTGCTGCCTCTTGCAAGGAAGTTGCAGATTGCGGTCTCCCCTCAGTCTCCTCTTACAATCTCTGCTGCTCTATAAAAAACATACTTTAATAAACAAGTATGCATGGTGCAGATAATCTAGAATGATCACAGAACGTCCAGGAGGACTCCTTAGGTAATTATTGTAATATCTGTATCCCCAATACGCTACTTTCTGCTATGCTGGGGTTCATCTTTTTAGTATCTGGGGCGTAGAAGGATGAAACCTTATCCCTACTAATACCTCATGCCAAGGATCTGGAAATTTTGATCAATCTAAGAATATCCAACCAGCCAAGATGGCCAACTTGGGGGATCTAGGGTGTTTTCCAGGGTTTCTGACCCTGGTGAGCTCTTCCCTGTCCCACAGCTTGCCTCTTCCAGTTGTGGAGGCATCCTCTTACCTCCCACCAAATCCATCGTCTTCTGAGGAAGCAGCCCCCTGCAACTTCCGAAGCTCTCTAGAGAGTTGGTCACTCTGCCATGCTTAAAAATAAACTTTTCAGTCTGAAGTCCCATGGGAAATACTTCGTTAGGAAAGGGGGGGAGTGAAAGGAGTTAAATCATTCACACTATTAGCTCAAGTGGCTACTGCAGCTGGTCGAGTAAATGCCAGCCCAGCCAAAGCTCAGTCATTTTCTCTCACACACATTGTGTATAGTGAGACGAGAGTGTCTGCAGATTTATTAGCTTGTATATAACACTGAATTGATGAAAACATCCTCTAGGCAACTTCATCTACTTTCCACTTGCATGTTCCCATGACAGTGACAACTTGTTGTGTTACAGCTGACCTGTCAGCCTCTGCTACTCCCTGTTCATCGGGGGCTGTCTGTCACTGGATGTATATGAAACGGGAGGTGAGCAGAATACAACAGGCACTTATACACACATTCCTCCCAAACAGCTCTGCTTAAAAACTGGCAAAGCTGACAGTGCAGAGATTATTGTTGAACCTTCACACGGATTCATCCAGTACATGAGTCTGTTCTAACAGATGAAGGGTATTGCTGCAAACATTTTCACCTAGCTATAAATAATCAAATTTCTTAAGCGGCGGTCCAAAAATAGCAGCTCTGGGCGTTTTCTGCTTTTGCAAATAAGCGGTGAAAGGGGCATTCATTAGGTTCTCTTTTCCAGATAGAAAGGTGACCAGCACAAATCAGGTATCAGGCGAGGAGTGTGTGCTCCATTGTTACTGCAGATGTGTCAATCCTTGGAAACAAAAGAATCGGCACCCGTCTAGGAACAAGCTCCTGTTAGTTAGCAATTCAGAATGACTTCCAAAAGCAATCCCTTAGTCTCCAATGATATCTGTCTGACAACTACTTAATCTCGGCAAGAGCTGTGTTAAACCAGCCTGTCATCATTGCTACCTCTCAGGTGTAGCTTGAAAAGGGAGAGAGAAAGAGAGAGATCTGTGAGTTTCAATCACTTAGAAGAAATTATAACTTTTTAGAAGCCTGTATGCAGATAGCATTTACCATATTGAATGGAAGATGACAGTTCCCATATAGACAGAATGGTACAATGCAAAATGCCAGCTTCCAGGTGATTCTACCCCATCTCCAAGGCTGTCGGGAGCTATCAAATTAATGTTGAAATAATTGTCATTTGTGAATACCTGCCAGTGTAACCAAGTTGGGTATTAAAAAAAAAAATCCCAATTGATCAGCCTCATAAAATGTTCTGAATACTTAAAGAAAAAAGTTTCACTGAGGTATGACGCTGTTACATATTCATTTTAGCAGAAGGATTTTTTTTTTAAGAACAGAAGCAAAAATGAAAGTATTTAAGTTTCCTCATTGAAGCGGTATTAATATCATCACTGATTCCTTGATTATTTAAAATTCAGAAACTTTTATGATAAAAGAAGCAAATAAAAATTAGCTAATGCTTGAACCTCTTGCTACTAGAGTGATTCTCAATAAATCTTGATGGCGTTCTCTCTCTCTGTCTCATTGTTATAAAAATTTCCACTTTGTTGAAGTTCCCTTTTATCTCTACACATCTTTACAGGGGTTTTATTGGGGTTAATAGTTTTTATAGGTCCTACTGTTAAGTGTTCTTGGTATCTAACTTAATGAAGAGTGGGGATACATCCACTGTGTCACTCCAGTCCC
Source organism: Pachyramphus minor (assembly GCA_013397135.1). Taxonomy (NCBI): domain Eukaryota; kingdom Metazoa; phylum Chordata; class Aves; order Passeriformes; family Tyrannidae; genus Pachyramphus; species Pachyramphus minor. Next base: position 667,823 of record VYXB01007491.1, read on the forward strand.
ATCCTTAGCATTTCATAATAAATGACACCATGGGAAACTATATTCTCTGTTCATGGAACGCAAGCAGTAACAGCAACAACATTGCACATTTTCTCTGTATTGACTTGCCAATGTACCTACAGGAAAGAAGAAGAAAGGAATATAGTCTCTGAGCTGTATCAGAGCACTCCCAGCTCCCAGTGAAACCTCGCTCGGTACTTGGCAGATCTGAATTTTTGACATTTCTTCTAAACTTCTTTAAGGCACCAGGTTTCAGTATTCACCAAGCACACCTGACTACCCAGTACATGGCCAGTGATTGTATCCTTCTCTTTCAACCTTGTCTCTCACCCCTTCAGTCTTTGCCTTCATCATTTTACAGAGGGCTAAATGCAGTGCACCCTGACTCAGGTGCATTTGAAATCTGCAATCAGTGCTGAACTCATCAGGTGACATGTTGAAGGCTGTTCATGTAAGCAGAACATTGTACCACTACTCTGGGACCTGTGCTGACCATCACACGAATGCCAGGAACAGTCTAAGACCCCAGTACACAACTGCCAGTCCTTCAGTCACCTGCTCCCTGACTCCTGGAAGGAAGCACAGTCCCCCCGGGATAAAGGAGCACAATGTTCATTCTGATTTTCATCAAGGGCAACCACGTTTGCTTTTCTGCTGGAAAGCAAACATGGTGTGTGCTCATTGCTCCCCAGTCCATTGGTCTTTTCCCTTCTATATTTAACCTCAAGGCTGGTCAGACATGTCATGTCTTGTGAGCCATCGTTTGAGGGGGTTTTATGGGCCATGAGTCCAATCACTGGATACTGCCAGCTTCTGCCCATGTGCTAAATCACAGCACAGGCTGAGACTGTCCATCCATGCAAATTATCTTGGAGCCTCACAGTCCTCTGATAAAGCTTCTCTGTCTCTTTTTACTTCCTACAAGCCAGACAGCTAAATTCTGTTTTCTAAGCTAATAAAATGAATTCTTTGTTAAGAACTCCTGTGCTTCAAACGATGAGGTCTACTCAAATTAATTTTCAACCACTTAATATTTACAGTATTTTAACTATCTCTTCTCTATCTTATTAGATCTTGTTAACAAGTACCTAAAGCTATTCTTTTTGCTTTTCTCAAACAGCTCTTAGAACTTGGGCTACATTCTGATTTCTGTATTATGGAGCAAACTGGAGCCATTCTATACTTATAACAGGGTAAATGAAACAGCATTTTGATTCTTGTGTATATATGAATATGGACAAAGAAAAAAATATCTGCCAGCAGAGATTTATGTAGGACATTTGTATGAAGTATATCTGTGCACACCCCCACGCAGTGACATGGTTAATACATGTTGTATTTAGTTGCTATATATGTCTGCATGTTTCTGTTCCTGTGGAGTTAAATATCCTGACAGTGACATTCAGAGACAAAAACAAAGGGCAAATTCCACATTTCAATTTCAGGCCATATATCTCCAAATTTTGGAGTTACCTTTGCCAAGGGATGGGCCCACGCTTAAAATTTTTTCCCTTGGAAGCTCTACCCCACAAACTCCCTAACACTGTCACGACAAAGGCAGCAGCTGTTTTCCCAGGCCTTTTCTGAATTATTCCAGCAGATTAAAATATACATGTATATATTTATGCCGACAAGAAGGAGGGAAAGTGCAACTTCTAGTCAATGCCTAAATTTCCTGCCTCCGAAGCCCAGCTGGAGAGCAGGAGTTATAACAGAAAACAGCAGCACAATTAGCTGGAGTTCTGTAGCTGTCTGCAGCAGACTGCTTGCTCCTGTCTCTCTATAGGTGGTCTCCCAGTTCATCAGTTCATAAATAAGTAATTTGAAATGTGTTCCTGGGGGAAATTTTCCTCCTTCTCTCCTGAACAGACTGTACTCATCAGTTTTCCTGTTCTCCAGGTACCTGGCGTTCTCATTTATAATGGCCAGAGGAACTATGCTGTTCTAATTCTTGCTTCATTACATTTCCTAATGCTTGTTTTCAGCAGCTTCACAACTCCACATTTCTTTATATATTGATAAAAAAAACTCTTTGCATATATTATTTATTGGCACTTTCATGTTAGCTTTACTGCTGATTTAAATGGAATATTTTTACATACAAAGTAAGACTGTGAAGTTGGTTTCAGGTCTGAGGTTTAGATATTTTGATTTAAATTATACGGGGGGAAAAAAATAATCAGCAAGAGAAATCATTGTCACTGGCCATTTCCCTCCCCTCCTCATCACACCATCTCCAGACAGATAAATAGCACATACCAATGCTTTACTAGAAAGAAACATTTTGTACTTAAGAGAAAAACACAGAGGCCTGATCAAAAGCTTAAGGAGCCAGTTTATAAAGGTCTTAGGTAGTCAAGGATGTAGTAGGATATACAAAAACAACTTGGCAAATAAGCGCTCAATCCTAAATGAACAGCAAAGGAAATCACACACCTAATTCACTTAACTCTTTTGAAAATACCTGTAAATGCTTATTGGTAAGTGTCTAAGGTCTCTATGAGAAAATAGGTCCACTGGCACGTAAGAAAAAGCATGACTGCTGGAAGGGATAACTATGTTAATATAAGTGCTCATGTAAAACAAAGCAGTCAGAACCCAGGAAACAGAGTAGCAAACAGCCGGGTTAAATATTTTTGAGGTTTTGTTGAATAAACTAATTATGTGACAATAATGAGCCTCATCACCATCGGAGTGGATGGGCAATAGCTCCAGCAGTCACATCCCCTGTCACCCATTGTGACCACACACAGTCTCCTGCAGCCAGGGACGGATCATGACATTGTCAGTGTAAAATGAGGTGTACGGGGGTCAGCACTGGCACAGAAGCCAAAATGTGTCCTCAAGATACATTACTGGGGGTTCCTGAAATCACCTCCAGAGGGATGAAGACCAACACTTCAAGGCTGGTTGCCCCCAACAGGCAGAGATTTGAATTGCTGCTCTGGGAGGGCTCTTCTTTTCCATGTTCTCGTGAAACAAACTCCCTGGACCTTTAAAAGCTGCCAACCAAACTCTGATATGTGCATGTGACTTTAACAGCTCTGTTTTAACTGGTCTGTTTTTCATTCCTCTGTAGAACAAAAGGAAAATGTTGCAACCTTGAAAGCCACCGTGAGATGCAATTGCCGCTCCCCAGGAAGTCCAGATTAGGTACTGAAGTGGAATTAAAGATGCAAAGCAAAAGCGTGTCTCTATATTGCCTGGAATTACCACGATTTTATATTGCTCTTTTTGGACTTAATCAAAGACACCCATTGACTATATGGATGATTAATCAGGCTTTGCTTTTTGCCATATTACACTAATCAATGGCTCTAATATATTACATAGAACAGTTCACCAAATGACAGATTTAGAAGCATCTATCTTTCCCCTTAAGAAATTACCCTGAAAACACCTAATGAAGAAGCACTTATTATTGCTTCTAACTAGGGCCAAATGTTGCTCTTAATTAAATCAGTGAAAATTCAGAATTGGGCTGTTGAGTTCAATAATTGGCTTGTGAATGCCAGTTATAATTTTGATTTTCCTATGTTTCAGAAGTGGATGAAAACTTCCACTGAAAAGATTTATTTTATATAAGGGAACACTTATCTTACCATTTTCTTTCAGTTCTTTAATATATATATGTAAATTAGTTGCACTACTGGATCACTGGTTGGTTATTAGATGGTTTATTTTTAAAGAAATATGAAAAATATTTTAACTTTTAAAAATAGAAGGGCTTCTCTGTAAACTGAACTAAGGAACCCTAAATAGCAAGTCAGTATTTTTCTTTGATGGAAGATATAGTTGAGCAGGCTGAATTCAAGTCTACTCCTTTTTCTGTTCTATTAGACAAAAATTATACCACAATCAATGTAGCATTGTCAAGCTCAAGTCTTCAGGCACCATGAATCAGATCATCTGATCAGCTTTACTTAAAAAATAGTATTTAGAATCCTTTTCTGCTTTTGCTTCTGCTTTTATTTAAGGATTAACCAGAGTTCTTCCCCCTGATAGTATATTTTTTCTGCTTTGCCATAAAAGCAAGTATTTACATGATGCCTGGAGTTGGAGTTTTAAAAAACACATTAACTACTTTGACATCCACACTCGTAGATTATACAAAATTAAAAAAAAACAAATAAAGAAGCGAAGACAAGAATTGATGGCAATTGGCATTTTGCAAGAGTTATTAAAATTGTTCAGTGAGAGGTGAAGGGGGAATACTTTGTAAACCTTCTGGAAAAAAAAATCATAATTAAAATAATCTTCTTTTCTTCTGGGATTTTCTTTGGTGGAAAGGGAATTCTGCCACCCAACTGGTGCTGAATTTCTGTGAGGCTTAATTATTTGCTGGTTACCTCCATAGCTCAGCAGTCACAACTGTGGCTAGATTTTTCAGGAGAGCTCTCTTCCCATTTCAGCTCTTGCAATGAAGTTCATGCTATCGGATTCTGCCAAAACTTTTGAAAAAATATTATTCTTAATGGGTACAGAAAAAAAAAGAAGAAAGTTGTTGTTTCTTCTTAAGGCTGAACTAGCAAAGAAAACAAACTTAGAGAAAAGGCTGCAAAGAAATGTTTTTAGCAGACTACTTGCAAAATGAAATCAAAACATATTTCAGAGCCTTCCCTTGAAAGGGATGGGGTGGGAGGAGGAGGGGGAGCAGGAGGCAGCCAGGCTCCAGCAAAGCACAGATGCTTTATTCCGTGACAGGCAGGACTCTCTGGGACTGCGGGTCTCTGCTGCACTTCTCACTTGGGCAACTTGTTTTCAAGTTTTAGTTCCCAAACGACAGCAGATCAACACGTGCTCACAGGGGTGTTGGCAGAGAGAGGGGCAGAGGGGGCAGTGCAAAACTGGCACCAACAAATCTTGCAGTTAAGTGGTGCAGAGAGCAGGGGAATTGGCTGCAGCATCACTATCCTTGTGCTGTCAGCTCCGTGTGTGCTGCTCGCTCCCCTCTCACGTAATATTCCAGGCAGGGAAGACACCAGACAGGTTACTTGGCTGCAGGAGCGCCTTATCTAAAGCCCTCCTCAAAAGAGGAAATGAGCCTATTTGCATTTTCCCACTGAAACACGGAGGAATGTTTCTCGTTACATTATTCTGTGTGCTCAGGTTTGCCCCAGGCCTGCTCGCAGGCTCGGAGAGCTCTGAAAACACCTGTATCCTTCCCATTTAAATGCACGCTTCAGACAAATCTTTTTGAAGGCTTTCAAAAGAGATAGACTAATATTTTTCCATGCTCACATGGTTTTTTTTTCCCCCTATGAGATTGCTGAAAACAGAAATTAACCACTTGATTCCCACTTGTTCCCCTTCCTCAGTTTGCTCCTTTTATCTGTAAAAGCTTCCCTCTAGGTTAGGCTTTGGCTGTGTGTCTTTCTCCATAGAAAAAAACCAAAACCAAAAACAACAACAAAAAAAACCTCAACCAAATCTATTGGAATGCACTCTAACTCAAACATCTGTCACATACCTGAATGAAAGATTCAAGGGGACATTTCTATTGGGAAAGATTTGGCACATTTGTTAGAAAATTCAAAATCCATGAAGCCACCTCTCCTATGGATTTATTCTCTCTGTTGAAAACATCCTGAAAATTTATTACAGCAAGGAAAGCTACCACTTCAAAAATGGTTCAAGGCATTCCCTTCGTGTTGGGCTGTTCCCTCCTACAAAGGTTGGAATGGTTGTTGGGACCAGATCCAAATTTTACTGAAGTCAAGGCAAACATCTTTATATGAGTCCATGTGCATCCATCCCAGGCTGGGTGGAGGAAAAGCTTTTCTGTCTATAAGTAATTGCACAAATATTTTTTGCCTGGATGAGAATAAACCTGGCAGAAACACTTCAAAGGACCTGAGTTTCAAGATCATTGACTGCATTAATAAGTGGTGCCTATGGGAAAAGCTGGGTGCTCTCCCCACACTTGCAGGTAACTGATGGATGCATTGCCTCTCCCTGTTCCTGTCCCTGCCTCCTCCATGACTCAGTTCCCCCCTCATGTAAAGCTGTGAGGCCAACCCTCCACAAAAGGCACAGCATGACAGCTCCTGAAGCACATTGCTTCAGTACTGCCCACTGTGGTGAATATTGTTATTTACACTTGGACTTAATTACACAGTGAGTGTACACGATTGTGCATATGCACATGTGGTTACCTTGGTGACAGCTTTATCCTGATATGAAGTGGCCATAAGAAAACACCATAGGGGATTGGCAGGAATAAGGGCAAGAGACAAATTAGTACCCATCAGTATCAGCTACCAAGAGCCTGATGCCAAGTTACTTAACAAGGGACGAAAAGTCAATATTCTTTCCCTGTGTTTTTTTGGTAGAACATAAATGTCCCTAAGTCTCCTCTCTCCCATCACATTTTAATGCAGTTTCATTAAGGATAGAGTGAGGATTTTTCTAATGCATTCAGTAATTTCCCACTCTCTCTCCTAAACGATGATTTCATGTGTAACTGGCAGGAGATGAAATTTCAACAGATTGAATGTTTCTCTCTCTCCTCTGCGCGCGCATACACACACATTCTTTCAGTCCCCAGATAGAAACTGTAATTCCCCTATATAAAAATGGAGGAAAAACATTTTTTTTCCTCCTTTTCAAATGTATAACATAGTTGTGAAGGCTAATTATAAAATAATGTTTATACCTTGGAGACCAAGACAGGAGGTTACGAAAATGCTTTAAAAGTCCCAGTGCTGCAATAGAAGAATTTCATTAACTGAAACAAAGCAGAGCTGGTGAAAGTTTGAAAAACAAAGTATGCAAAACATTAAAAAAACAAAGCCAAATCTATTTACTGGTCTGGTACATATCAGACTTTCAAGGTTCACAGTGATTCCCTCACATTCCTAAGTGAAAAATGCAATTAAGAGGTTCAGTTTTGTTCCTAAAATCTTGGCTTTGAAATGCTCAGTGAGTTTTTCTTTCAAGCCTGGAGGAAGTGCAGTGCTGACTGATTCCCAAAGAGGTTTAGGTGATGCTATCCCACCCAGCACCCTGAAGGGTAAGGCTCTGTGTAACCTGGGCTGTGCAGAGTCCCTGCACCAGGAGTTAACCCTCTAACACAGGCTTGGGGTACCCATGTGCTTGGAGCCAATTCTGCCCCTGCATGTAACAGGTTGGCCCTACATGATTGTCCAATGGACCTGGACACGAGGAGATGAGCCCTGACAGACACAGTCTTTATCATGGAGTAAAACTGGCTCACAGCAGTGCCCCTCCAAGAGGAATGTCACATTTTAGGAGTTGCCATATTGCTCTGCCTGCCTGGACTTTGGGGAGGCAGCAACAACCCAGCCCTTCTCCTTCACTGCCTGCATATCCTTCAAAAGTAGCAAATAAGAGCAGAACCAGCAGCATCTGCTCCTCTGCAAACTCATCCCCATTAAGATTCAGATACAGTGTGAATATAACACAAGCACAGGGGTTAGACCCTCACAGTTCAGCTTGCCAGGACACCTAACATGGGCAGCACAGGGTTCCTGGCACCCTCACCCACGGGGGAATGAGCCACCAAACAGAAAATGGGGCTGTGTTCCCCTCCCTGGGCCACAGCAGCACCCAGGGTCAGCATGGAGCCCAAGAGGGGCAGAGGATGAGGACTAAGATGAGGACCACCTTTTGGTCCTCAGAAGGACCAAACCCTTAGTGTCACCTCCACCAGCCACAAAGGGTGGGAATGCCACTCCAGCTACAGAAAATGTGGATTGACTGGAACAATCAGTGGTTCTGACTGAGCACTGCTCCATCAGTGTGGAACACCAAGCTGCTGGGCAGCACAACACCAACATTAGTGGGGAGGGTTGGTGATAACCCACCCAGGGCATCTGACCCTGCTATTCACTTTGACAAGGTCTGTCCCTTGCAGGTAAGTTTTGAGATTTCCTAGGACTTCTCCAGCCTCTTAAATTGCCCCTTCCTGCCTCAAACCAAGGAAGCCCAATAGTTGAGATCACTAGATTCAAACATGCACAGGTTTTGTCATCAAATTGTGCCTAATGTCTCACACTGTTGCTATCTCCTACTTGCCCATGAAGCTCTTAGTTCCCATCTGTAAAATGGGAAAAATAACACTTTCCTAATTCCCAGGGGAGCTATGGAGGTGAAAAGCACTGAAGACTGTGTGGCATTCAGAAGAGTTGCAGCTGGAGTATCACAGATAGTTCCAGCATAGGGCTATAACTGCAGTGATATATGTATGTATACACACACACACTTCTAAAAGTGTTCAAGACCATAAATCTGGTTTGAAATCTTGCCCTTGCCTTTAAGGTCTCTGACTACTGATTCCACCTCAGAAGTAAGTATTAGTAAAAGATGTCAGATCCCAAGCCAAGCCAGTCTTAAAGTATTTAACTTCTTGCATATCAGAGAACTTGTTTTACTTTGGCTCACAAAGGACAGCCTTTTTGACAAATATATCAAACTGCTTCCATCTGCTAATCACAAGGGGCAGGACGACCCATTAAAGGAGTAAGATGTACACCCATGTGACGAGCACGACTGTTTAGTGAAACACAACCAGCAAAGCTTCAAAATCTCCACCATAAAAGTGGCTCTGAATTTTTCGCTGAGACTTCAGTGAAACAAAATCACTTTCTTAACGCTAAATACAGTCCCACAAATGCACAAAGAAAGCACACTGCACGTTTTCAAAGGTATATTATTTTTGTACCTTTTTTTTTTTTTTCCTGATGACTGACTAGGATTTCACAGAGCTTGCTGAATGTTTGTTTGAAGTTTTCTGTTTTAATGAGGAAATTCAAAATTTGTTAGGGAAAGATTTTTCCTGAATTTCAATTGATCCACCTCAGAAAACTGAAGACAAGTGCTTTGCAAAGACCAAACCCAAAATTTCAAGAAGACAGAAGTTCACACAAAGCTTCTAACACCTTGTGCTTTTAACACCCAAGGAAAAACTCTGTAGATAATAAAATACAAAGTATACAGAAAAAAAATATTTTTGGTAGCAGAACTTTCCCATTCTTACCAAAAGAACTCTTTAATTCTTCAGGAATTTTAGACTTTTGTCTGGTATTGTTTGAGCAACTGTTTGAGTCTGTTTGTATTTTATTGAGGCCACTTGACCTTTCCCAAGCAATAGAGCTTTGCTCTCTGTTTCTGAAGAGAGTATATAGACCCCAGGAATGGCAGTATCACACTCACAATGAGGCAATTTAATTTAAATAAAGAGAAAAAAAACGCTTTAAGTTTGAGCATCTTGTTGTGGGATCCTGTGTCACACATACAAGGAAAATTCCATTCTTGAGCAGACTTGCTTCCTGAGCAAACTTGCTTTTCCTCCTTTTTAAGCAGTCTGGGAGATTTACTCCTGAGCTCACAGCAGTTTTACATCCAGGCAACTTCACTGAAACCTTTGGATCTATTCCTTAATCATTTACCTCCGATTTCACGAGAGGACAATCAGCCCCTCACTTGCTTTTTTTGGTTATATTTGGGGATTTGCCTTGTATTTTTGTTCCTCTGTGCTAGAAAATGGCACAACAAAGAGACATAAGAGAATTATCCATTGGAGAATGTAGCTCTGGAGCTACAGTTCCTTTGAGGCTTGCATTGGAGTCCTATAAAACCTGATATGGGCTCACAGGCTACTGAAAAATTTATTTGCAGGCATAAATAACATAAACAAAAGAATACACCAAGTCTGAGTTACTCCTCCTTTCCCCTCTTTTCACCTTAAAAAAACAGTTGAATGAGAAAGAAGAATGACAGTGAAGGGAATAAAAATTAAGATGAAATATAAAATTATGTCAGAAAAATCTCTTTCTCCTCCAGTTTGACAGTGTCATTCCTTCAGACCAGATCAGGAGCTCATCACCTACTCATTCAAGGGAAGAGGACAGCTCCTCTTGTGAGGAAAATGAGACATTTTCCTTGGAGATGTCTGTGGTTTCTTCTGCAAGGAGCTGAGCACAGTTTCTATCACTCTGTCATGGTGGGTCCCTGTTATAGCAACCTGCTCTGTAACTAACCTGCAGTCCCCTTGCTAATTAAAACCTTTTGTTTCCAATCCACCCCCTGAGCTGCTCCCAGGCTGGTGGGAGTGCAAGAGGCAATTTGATTTCATTGTGGAGGAAGCACATTTACAGGGTTGGGCTTTGTTTGCTTGGAAAAGAGTCACCAGAGGAAGAGAGGACAGGTGATTGACAGCTGTCAGCAACAGGTTTGGTGCACATCAGTGCTTCCCTCCTGCTCCCCACCCCCAAGCACACCCACAGAGCCAGGGCTGGGAATCTGTGGAGGTTTCACTGCCCAAAAATCCCAGACTTAGGTTGTGTGTAACATCAAATCCAGATTACAACACAACCAGGGCTTGAAGACTGCCCCATGGTTGATTATTTGCTGATATTTCCTATTTAGTTTAAACCAGCATACTGATTGTATCAGCCATAAAGCTTTATGGAGGTTGGTTTATTCCCCCCTTCAAATGGACTGTTCTCCTCTCTGTCATAAAGTTAATTTTATAGTCTTTGTTCATTTTCCTAATCTGCAAATTACATCCTCCTGTACTCTGATTACTTACTATTGGAAAAACAGACCTTCTATATTTCCCCTCTGCTTCCAGTTTGAATATTCTTTGTATTATCTTGATGACCTTAATCTCTTTTTTTTTCCCCCACTGGCCTTTCAAGGAAGCAGCAAATACACCAGCAACACTAAGTGTGTCAGCCAGAAAAAACAATCTCAGCCCCAGCTCTATGCTTAGTCCATCTGATTCCCTTCTTTTTCTTTCCTTTTTAATTTTTTTTCCTCCCCTCCTCCTCCAACAGCAAGGACTGTGGGAAGAAATGGAACTGTGGAGGGAAGGATTTGGCATCCTTATAGAAATCCTTAATTTCCTATTGGGAAGGAAGGCAGTTTAATACATTGGGAAACAAGGTATTAATATTCCAGAAACTGACTATTGAACATGCTGCAGCAAACAGGTCATTTTCTATTTAAAGATATGTTCATTTTTAAAGAAGTGATGCACATGCTCACATTTCTACCTAAAACGGCCACACCCCAGCAGCAGTACCTGCAGCACTGGGAACAAGAGGACTCCCATGGGAATTCATGCCTGGGCACCACTGAAGTCCTGCTTGAACCTCAAAAGTAAGGCACAGGTAGGTTTCAGACTGCTCCATGTCCTCGTGTTACTTCTGTCCACTGAATGAGCATCCCTAAAACAGATCCTGAGCTCTGAGTAACTGTGAAACCAGAGTGGCAAGTTTGGAGAAGGAAGCTCTGAGAAAACAAAAGTGTGGTCCCATCCCAAACCCCAGTTCTTCCTCAGTGTGGGATAGTCTCTACCTGTGGTTTTCACTCTTTTTCTCATTGCACATCTCTAAAAATATTAGACTGCACATGAGCTGACTGACTCTAAACTTGTTTTTGTTGATTTCTTTTTGCAAAACCCTTTGAAAGTTCCTACGAATACCATGGTATTCAACAGAATGTGGTTTGAACACCATAATAGATCATCCATCCTCTGCATCAGACATGGCTACTATATTTATAGGCTACAAAGTGGGGAAATCAAACTGCACACCTTTACTTTCAAAATGGTGGACCCTGGTCACAGTCCACTCTGGATGGAGCATCCCAGAGCCCCTCCTGAGAAGCTCCAAATATTTCAGTAAATATTGTCCTTTGATGGAAACACTCACATACTCCCTTTTGGGACTGTTGGAGCCTTAACTGCGATGTCTAACCAGAGTTCCTAGCCAGGAGAACTTCCCTGTAAGAGGCCAGCCCGGTCCTCAGCAGCACACAGGGCACAGCAGCTCCTGACAGCCCTCTCTACCTTCCGGCTCTCCTGCCTCTCCTTCCTGACTCCTCTCCTCTTTGCCAGTTTAATGCTGGGGGAGCTGCCATTCACAGATGCAGGACTGCTCATGTGGCCCTCATTTGTAAACAGCAGCTCCAGCCGGAAAAATAAGACACCAATTAATTCCAACAGCCAACTCTTTGCTTAAAAACCTTACATTATTTCACGTTAAAGACCAGCACCCTCTGACTGCCTACAAACTGCCCAGTGCCAGGAACATATTTATAGAAGGACCTATGGAAGGAAGGGGGCCTGTTGGTTTTTTTACCCCTAGTAAACACAGAGATACGAGGATTGTTTCATTTCAAATACATGTGCAAATTCTCCAGGGTGCAGCTCGGGGGCCGGAGCAGGAATGGGGCTTTATTTGTAAGCTGTTAGTCTTGGCAACTCTGCAAAATGTTTCCCCCCGAATGTATTTTACACTCATAATTACTGCATGGTGGGTTTATATCAAATCCCTATAACTTCAGATGTGTGACACAATCTATTAAAACCTATACATAATTCAGGGGCACGTTCTGGGGCGGGGGTGGCTGTGGGGAGCGGGGGCCGGGGCCGCNGGGCTGCCAGCGCCATCTATAGCCGGGCTCCTCCGCCCCGAAACCTCCCACCAGGACTCTTTCTGACCGTCCTGCCTGCGCTCACGGCCACAAAAACCCCCGCACCGGGGGTCTCCGAGAGCCTGGAGCTGCCCTGAGCATCACCCGTCTCAGCCCCGCAGCGCTGACCCGGCGCATCGCCCGCAGCCCGTGTCCCAGTCCGTGTCCCAGGCGGCGTGCCAGCTCGGCTCCAGCACCCGTGGCCCTGACAGAGATGCTTCATTGCAAGACAGATCTTTCTCATGTTTGTTTTTCTTTTCTGGCTGTTGTTGTTTCCCCGAGCGGCTAAAGGAGCGCAGGAGCCACCCGACGGGTCGGAGCTGTGGGGCCATCTGGTTCAGAGGATTGTTGTGACCAACGCCCAGAGCGTGATGCAGAAGAGGGAGGGCAAGAAATGTCGGAGTAGACGTTTGTTAGGAAAAAAACCCCAAACCTTGCCTTTGCACAACATTTTTCTCAATTGCCATCATCCAGCGGACAGACTGTGCCCTCCACAAGAACAAGGTAATTAAGTGACTTGGTAATCATTTCAAATGAGAGCCCAGACATCCCCAGTGAAGATGGAGAGGTGGTTGGTTCTTCATTGAGTTGGTGGATGTCAGATTTGGCCCAGTGTGAATTCAACTGAGTATTTTGCAATTCAGACAAATATTGAAGAGGATAATGTGTGAGAGAGGGAGGGATAATTTCACAGAAGGAAATCTCAGGCCTCTGCAGGCTGCAGAGCCCACTAAGTTTAGAGAAGAGCCACAAAAGCTCTGTCAGGTATTCCAAATACTGAATCACTGTTTGATAAAAACTTCCCTCAGAAATAAGAGCTACATTTAAAAGAAAAAACAAACATGAAACAATGATGCCAGTAGCGCCATCCCTTGCACACTCTGGCTTTTTCTCTGCCACTGCAGCCAAGATGGGAGGTAGTACCTCAGAGATGATACCTAAGTAGTGCAGGGAAGTACCTTTCACAAATGTGTATGTTTACCCACAGCCTTTCTCGTGCCATGACTGTAAGTTCTTAACACAGTAGCAGAGCAAGTTAACTGGCCTGACTGCCCTGGCTCCAGGGAACATTTAGCACCGGTGTTGTTTCCAAGCTGAGTATAAGTCTCCAAAGACAGTTGAATCTAACCTGCTTTCTTGCACCACTCCTCACCCTAAATGAAGGAGTTGGGGTAAAGTTGATGTGGCCAGCATCTAACCACCTTGTGACTGAGTACCTCTGCCTGACCCACTCCAAAAGAAACCAGTGCATTTCACAGCCTGAAGAGCCAAACAGGACATTTCATCATTGCTTGCCACACAAGAGAGGCACCCCAACTTTTACACCTCACTGAAGACAGCTGAAGCTCACACTAAGCCTTGTGTGCTAAGTCAGCAGCACTGGATGAAAAGACCTTTCCAAAGTCCATCTTGGCCCTTGGAAACTCAAGCTTTTGTAGCAGACTAAAAATTCACATTTGCATCTCCCCCCTTTTTTTCTTGAAGAGCCCCAGGTCAAAGGTCCCTGTTGAAAGAGTGACTCTGAAGCTCTCACCATCAGCTTTGGAAATAAAACACATTCACTGTTTCTTTCCTAACTGAGATGCCTGCTGACCTCTTCTCTCATGTAACATAAAACTTTCACACTTCAACTTCTCTGGGGTTCTTAAAGTAACACTTGGAAACACAAACCAGTCAACACCTCAGGGAGCCAGGGCACTTGGCTGAGGCATTGCACTGCTGCTGCTAAGGAGTAGCACAAGAGGAGTACACAACAGGAGCCAGATGACCAGACAGTAGAGAGTTGGGGAGAATGCAGGTAAGGGCTTCTTGATAGGCCTTACAATCTATGGAAGAGCAGCACTGGCCATTGCTGCTTCTCCCAGACACCTTCCAGGTCACTGTAGTGAGGCTTTTCACCTTCTCTGCACCTCTCATTCCTGTACAACGTTTTGCTGCTCCCTTCCTCAGCCTTTGCACAACATTTTTCACGATTGCCATCATCCAACAGATGCTTCCAGAGAAGCCCAAAATGTTCCAGTAACAGCACTGGCAGAGCTGCATCTGACAGTTGCTGAGCAGAGATTGTATAACAGAAGATCTTGGAAACTGAGTGCACTCACATGCAGTACTTGCTCACAGGAGAAATGAGACTGAGCTCTGGTTTATATGAGCTGTGGCCAAATCACTGTTGCCGTAGAACTGAACATGCCATGACGGATTCCTTTGCAGAGAGTAAATTGCCAATCACATTGAATTCTGGGGGAAACAGGACTGAAAACATCAATTGCTCTGGATTTGTGCTTCCTGGCATTTTCCAATGTATTTAGTGTGCTGAGTTCCTGGAGTTTATAAGCATGATAAAGTCCTATGCTCAGTGGGAAGAGATTCCTTTGCACTTCATACAGCGAGTGTTTGTTCATGAGGGGCAGCTGGGGATGCTCCATCTCCCCCAGGTTGGTGTGGTGTTTGGTGGATCACACGGCAGCACAGGGGGGTGGTGGCCAGGTCAGGGAGCAGCCATCAGCACACGCTCACCATGTGCACAGCAGAAAAGAAAGAATGATTCCCAGCAAGTGTTGCATCATCAAGCTTGGTTTTGCTTTTCCTGTTGTCCCAGGAAGCCTGAACTGAAGCTCAAATCCCAGAATGCCCTTATCGGCATTTCTTGCTGCAGTGAAAGTGCAGTTTTGTTCTGAAAAGGAGCTCTGGAAGTGGTATTATCAAGTTCCACATTTCCTACTTCTTAGTGACTTCCCAGAAAATTGCCTTAGCTCGCACACAGAGGATTGTCTCCTGAGTTGCAAATTAAACCTGAGATCTAAAACTGACTTTGGGTTCTGTTGCCACCAGGAATAAAGATTCTGCAACTGCAGCTTTGCTAATTGTTCTGTCAATTACTGCAAATTAATTTGCTCATATTTATTTATTGCTGTTCTATCAAAATTGAACTCGGAGCTATACCATACGCCGATAAAGACAGATTTGCTGTGGGAACCTTGCAGCTTTCCTTTGATTTGCTCAAGAACTCTATCTGCTGATCCTGCAAGGGAGGTAAAGGAGGTGAGGGCCCAATCCAGCATCCACCAGACTGGCGTGAACAACTGTTGGATCTGGCCTCTGACAGGTTTTGAAGAAAGTGTTAGTTTTAATAAAGATTATTTTTCTTTTGCTGTTGTCCCATCAGTTTGAATGGAGAGAAAATAGTAACAAGCAGCATCCCTCAGCCAAAGGATGTTCTTCCTTTTCCTATAATTAGGTGAACCCTGCCAGGTGAAGTCAGGTGAACAGTATATAAACCCAGTTAATATAATAACGACACATGTGATTGTGTGTAATGTGGCAGGCAATTGTGCACTAAACAGGAGCATTAGTGGTCACTGCACATGATAACTCACTGTGACACCTCTTATTTTCCACTGTGCAAAAAGAAAGAAAACAGAGTAACATCCTTCCCCATGGCTCCCTGTATTTTACAAAAAGCTTGTCATTAAAGAAGTGTAATTTTCTATTCCATTCTCGACAGGCGGTTCTTTTGCATAAAATATTCTCCTGCTCTCTGCCCCTTATTCCCTAGAGCTCAACTCCCAAAAGACATTAGTCCCCTTTAGAACAACCTCTGTAGGAACAAGGCGCTCCAATTCACCTAAAATTCAGGGATATCAAGTCTGACAGCTCCACACACTGAACTCCTGGTCTAAAATGTCCTCTGCTTTTCAGATTCCCAACAACTAAACTCTTCATTGAGGAATTCTAGTTGATGCATATTAGAAAACAATCAGTATATGTCAAATAAAACATTGATATAGATTTCTTTCCACTATAACACATGTATTTGTGTATAAATGGATCAGATATAAAATGTGTAAAGCCTGACAAATAAACATTATGTATAACTATAATACTAAAGATATTATTCATCATCTTACAGTGAAGAACTGTTTTATAGAAAATATCTAGTCTTTTATGTTTTTATAGAGGGGTTGAAATATTTTGCACAAAATGCTCTTAATACAAAAAAAAATCACCTTTTCTCCCTGAAAAAAAATTTTCATTAAAAATTGTTAACTTAATTAACATAATCCATTTGCCTTGGCATTTGCTGTGTCTGTTTCTGCTGATACTGTTAATAAAGATTTGATCAGAATGGCGTTTCAAATTATTTTAGAATTTGTTTTCCAAATCCCATCTTTTCCTCATGGAAAATCCTATTAAAAAAAAAAAAAAGAAAAGAAAGAAAAAGAGAAACTTTAAAAATTATTCTGGGAAGGGTCTGGGGGGTTTTCTGGAACATGTTTCAGAAAAATATTTTTTAAAGAGTTGAAGTGTAAAATAACTATAAATTCAATAGTGGAAAAGAGACAACATATATCTTTTTATAGTGTTTTCTTAAAATGGCTTCTTTAGTTTTGACCAGCTCTCTGCATTTCTGTTTCTGGGGATGGCATGATTTGTTAGAACTTTTCAGATCATCTATCATTTAATACACTATTACATTTTACAACACCAAAGCTTGGCTGGATTATCGCTGCTGAGAAAACACAAACCCATTTATACAATATATGTGTTTATTTTAGTGCACATTATAGGTATGCACATAGAAGAACCTTCCATGGGAAATGTGTTCCTATAACATAGAACTATTTAATCTACTATATATAAAGTAATGCTTACTCACAGATAATTGTATATAGGAGTGATAGAGGCAAAACCCTTCATCTCTGTGCAATTTTGTTAGTGAAGGCTTTTGCAACTGGAAGTTCAATAGAGCCACCCTGGCTGGAGCACAGCACAATTCTTATCTCGCTGGTGGCTCTCGCAAGGAAGATATGAAAGTCTCATTCTTTCATAAGAGGGCTGCATGGAATTGAGGATTGTATGGTTCTGGGGAGACTTACTGTATAATATCAGAAATTGCTAGACATTTGAAGACAGAAATGTCTTTCTCCTTTGAGTATTGCATCCTAAGTGCCAGCCAGAAATGATTTATACATGCTCATCCTTATTATGGACTACACATAATAAGGGCATGATAGAAATCGTATCTGCATAGATTCAGGCAGTTCCAAGAGATCTGCTGCCAGTTTTGTTTGACAAGACACTCAATCAAGTGAAAAGGTTCAAAATATTTCAGGAGGTACCGTCTGCATTTTTAAGACCCATTATTTGTATCCACATAACAGAATTCCTAAATGAGAGCAACATTAGCCTATATTCACCCAAAGTTGCATTTTTCAGAGGAAAATATTTGGAGCTGGACTGCCAGCATTTTAAAATAAACATTTTGTTCATGTCATAATTTCAATAAGATCCAACACATTCTTGTTTCTTTTTTCCCTCCTTGGAAAAATGCAAAACAGTATAGTAGTGTGCTGGAAAAAGGATCTCAGAACACTTTTTATACATTATTTTATTAATTGAGCTGAGGGAGTCCCATTATACTACTTGCTGCTTCTACAGCTCTCTTCAAATCCTACCTGATCTTTGAAGTACAGGTCATTTTCCAAAGAAGCAGATGCATAAAACAAAACAGAGCACTTGTGGGAATTTTATACAGAGACAAATTATAGTGATGGGAATTGACATTCCTTAGAGTGCATCAGATTTTCCATGGAATGTTCCACTGCTCCCATTGAGGCCCAGTTCATCCAAACTTGAGCAATCCCATTACAGTCAGTAAAACTATTCACATAAGTAAAGCTTCATAGCCTCTGGTGGGCGAAGAACTAGGGTAGATCTTGTCCTTAAAAAACCAAAAGCAGCTCAGCCTGAGGGATTGGCTCGGCTGTCGCTCACAGAGTTAAATGTCCCAACCACCTCCCACATCTTGAAAACCCATGGACATGCAAGTCATTAAGCTGCTCCTAGAAAAGCTCTTTTTCTAAGACAATATTGTGCAGCAGAGACTGAGTCATGTGTAGGCCAAGAGGCTGTGCCAGAGCAAAGCACCAAGGAGTAAAACATTCACTCTTCCAGCACTTACTGCACTGACAGCTTGATAAAATGGTTCAAGGCCTAATGTTCAAACAGAGGGAGAAAAAAATTAAAAATGTAATAATAAAGTTAAATGTAACTGTTTTAAAGTGTAATTCTTTGGAGAGCTCAGTTTTTATGTTGGGCCAGCATTTGAAGTAGCACTAGTCATTATTAACGGGAAGCACAGATAGAGGAGATTTAAATCACTAAAGTAATAAAATCTGAACGAGGGCTAGCACCTTGAAAGGCTCTTGGAGAGAAGATTGCATACAAATGCAATTAAAACGATGCTTATAAAATACTAAGATGTTAATTGGGTTTAGTCCCAGAAGCCCCAGCAGTACAGTATGTCAGAAGTTAGCTGGTTTGAAGTTTAAAAAGAGTGGTTTAATTTGTACACCTTGTCCTAATTACGAAGCTTTCTGCAGCCTGTGTATCGGCATGGTTTATTGTAGCTTAGAGCTTTGTAAAACAAACACACACCAGTTAATTGGGTTATTGCAATGGAAAATTGGGCTGCAGAACTGAAACCTTCCTTGCTAGTGTTTTTTTACAGCTTGTAATGAACGCTCCAGCAATGTCAGGATAGACTGATTTGTAAGGTGTGCAGTTTACAACTTGGTTAATACCGCTGGTCCAAAAAATAGGTGATACAGTGAAAACAAAGACTAGTACGATATAATGTTGCTGAGCTGGTGGGTTGAAGCCCCAGCTGGCTTATTTATATCTTGCAATCCCCCCAAATACTCCAGCAGGTCTGAACTCTACATTCCCACATTCGAGAAAGGACCATAATAAGGGAAGGAGAGAATACCATGGTTGTTCGAGGAGCCCATGGAGGCTGTGAGCACCTGCTGGGGGTCCTGTGAGGTCGTGTGTTTTTTCTCATAATCAGTAAATAAATACTTAGGATAAGAGCAGAGCAATACAAAGAAAGTGGCAGAACAGAAGACGTTACTATTCAAGTGCTGCTTAGGAGCTTTCTCCTTGACATTCATTTGTGCCATTCAGCTGATACTCATTTCTTTGTATGAAGGAACACTTTCCAAAAGAAAATCTAGCCTCTCCCCTCCTGTTTTGCTTCAGTCCAAACTTCAGCCAGCTGGTGGTTTCAGAGCACACTGCAGAAAAGGCCTTATCCAGGTCATAAAACCTCCTGTATGTGTTTTGCTGTTATTTATTGTTAATCAGACTCTGAGCCTGACACGCCTCAAACTCATATTAAACACATACAAATTGCTTTGCTGAGGTCAGTGGACTCATCCTAATAGGAAGCATTTAGGAGGAGAGGAGACCAAGACCCCTGACATAGCTCAGAGGTGTTCAAAAAGATAATGTGACCCTGACCTTCCCACCCTGCTCTGGCTCTGCAATTCAAGGCCCGATCCCAGGAAAAGCTTGGAAATTTTATGAATCCTCAAATGTTGCAGAGGGTGATGTGACAAATTGACATGGCTCTGATTTAGCTCCTTACTGTGGGAACTTCCTCCAACAGGGGGAATTTCTCACTTGCCTTCCCTGGGAGCTGCTCTTTGTCAGTCACTTTGGGACAGGTTTTACTGAAAAGCAGCGAGATGCTCTGGATCATCCAGGTTTGGATCTGCCCTGCCACAGGTCAGATCTGTGTGTGTTTTGCACACGCTGGGGAAAGCTGGCAATGCAGCTGGCAATGCAGGGAAAGTGGAAGGTTTAATTTCCTGTGTGTTTCTCAGAACAGTAACTGATACAGAGCCCTGCCCAAAGTCTCCAGCAGCAAGAACCTGAAGACACTGAACGTCAAGGTACAAGTCAAGGTATAACAGAACTATTGTAATGAGTGACTGGTCCTACAGCCAGCAGACTGCAGGACAGAGGAGGGAATGTCACTTCACACGTCATAATCTCATTTCTATGTAGTATTTGTGTCATTATGGGCACAGTTGGCTGGTTAAGCACTAAAAGACCACTTCAATTAGTTTTCAGGTAGCAAGTAAGTTGTTGAGAGGGAGGAATGGTGAAGCAAACAGAAATGCTAGCTTTTTGCAGTCCAGGTGACATGACCAGCCTCAATAGATCACATACAATGGGTTTAACCTTCTGGAGTCCTGACACACATCAGATAGCTTAGAAATGTATAATGTACCTATGCAGATAAAGTCCTTATATATAGGAAATTGTTACTGAGTTTGTATCCTTACCATTGGTTATGTTTGATGTGAAATGCATGCTAAGAAAATGAACCTGATCCCTGGGAATTCCAGGTTTCCAGGTCATCCCTGCCCACCTTCCCCAGTAAGCAGTGGGCCCACACAGCTGTCACTTCGCTTTAAAGGTTTGCAAAGCCCTGCATTTTCCAGTCTCGAGTAGTTGCCACCCCAATTGCTGCATTTACATGCTACTTAAGATACATCAGGGCATAATCTCACGTCATTGAGGAGGGGATTTACATGCATAGCTTCCATTAGCATTTATAGGATATACGCATATAACTCACAGCCCAACACAGAGTGAAAATATAATTATCATAACCATTGCCACATTGCACGAGGCTTGGGCATTCTGAGGCATAGGTCTAATTAGCTCTAAGCTGCAGAAGATTTGAGGGTAGTAGTTTCTTTTTGACTTAC
Organism: Pachyramphus minor; assembly: GCA_013397135.1. Lineage (NCBI taxonomy): Eukaryota > Metazoa > Chordata > Aves > Passeriformes > Tyrannidae > Pachyramphus > Pachyramphus minor. Next base: position 688,825 of record VYXB01007491.1, read on the forward strand.
TGCTCAGTGCTTGGTCTGAATATTCAAATGCATTGTTGCTTTTTAAAGTAGCTCCTTCATGGCTCTTTGTGTCATGTCAAAACTCCCTTATCTTAGTGACTTTTTGTAGAGGTCCCTGCAGGCGCATTAAGATACATTTTTAGCCTGTTCTGTTGATCTCTCTGTTCTGGCTTCATTGTTTATAAATGCAAAAGACCAGTGCTGCCACCGGTAACGCTTTTATTTTTTATTCACCGGGATTTGCCAGCAGTAAAGTTACATAACACTAAAAGGAGACTTACATGCACTATTTCCAGAAAAATGCATTTTCTGTGTGCTGAATTTACTTCAGAAGTTTGTGATATTTGCAAAAATGGCAGCTCAAGTCCTTATCACACAGGTCTACCAGCTTTCATTGTGTGCAATGTTCCCTGAAGTTGGGAACAGTTTCTCTTGGCTTCCTGTGCAGGCAAAGAAGAGAGAGACACGGTGCCAGGAGACAATTAAGATTTTATGTGGACTGAGTGATGCTCAAGAAGGCCTGTTTCTATTTATTGAGATGAGAAATTTTTGCCACCTTCTCCTACAGACCTAGCTGATGTACCTAGAATGCTTTTTACAAAGCACTGATTTTAGGGTGCTAGATCCATGACAGTCCTGAGGTAAAAGCCCAAGTCTGTGAGAGAACCTATTACAGAATATTTTCTTTTAAAGGATCTCTGCAAGCCAAGTACCTCTAAACTTGTTTTTTATAGGAGGCCAAGCCTCAAGGTCCTTTCTTAGTTTCACTCTCCTCTACACAATGAAGGGTTTGCTTGGATATAGGACAAATAAGAAATAATGAGGAAGATCATCAACATTTTGGCTTTCCTCTACGAAGAGCCATCACACAATTCCCAGTGGCTGCCTATAGCTCAGCTCAAGTGTGCTGCACATTATGCCAAGTGTTCCCAATGCCACTTGAACTCTGAAGTGCATCTCCAACCACAAATACACCTGCTGTCTCAAGACCCTGCAAAGAAGCTTAACTCCTGGGGGAATGTTTGCTACCCCTAAGGGTACCTCTTCACATTGCAGCCAAGTTGGTCTAACAGAAAGCCCCTGCCAAAAGAAAGGTCCCACCACAGCCTCTATCTACAGCCACATGCTTCTGTCTCCCTGCCTGATGGATGTAACATGGTCACTGGGCTGCCTTCCTGCTGAGGTTGCCTTCAAAAAGGGGGGCACTGCTGTCCACCTTCCAGTCCTGCTCCTCTCTCAGTGTGAGTATCACCCTCAGGCCCAGTGCTCAGCACACAGGAGCAGGGCTCCTCCAGCCAGGATCTGCCTCTGGAGGGAAAGTAAACATTGCCCTGTCCTTTTCCTTCCTGGGAGCGTTGGCAAACTCCATTGCGTCAGTGACGTGACTGGCTAGTCTGAACTCACAGAGAATTCCCTCTGCTGTGGCACCACTGCCATTTCCATCTACCTCTGACTCCTTCAGAGGCGCTGGGAGCCGTCTTTGTTCCACTCGCTGTTCTGGAAACAGGAGATAAGTGACACACTCCAACTTGCTGAGGGCTTTGGGAAAGTCATCTTGCTGGAGCAACTGTAGGAGAAGTCTCCTTGGGAATAGCAGCTCATATTTAACCTCCCCTAGATCATGTCAATGTGAGTCTGGAGAGAACAGGTCTTTCATTTTTCTTCCTCAGTAAGCTACCATATGTACCTCATCCCCCACTTAAGCTAAGAGATTGATGGCTAAATTGCTTAACCCTGGTGTTTTTAATTAATTAGGTCTACTTCATAGAAGGTTTAGTACAGTAGTTTAATTTAGACTTTGCTCAGTGCATGATATAAAATCCAGATTTATTACTATTTTTTATCAATTTTTATTTTTATAGGATTCAATCATATAAAAAGACTACTGTATGTTATAGACTTTAAAAAGTGATTCCCTGTAGGTATTGTAAAGTATAGGGTCTATTATATGACAGTAGTGTGTTTATAGCTGAGTTTTGGTGCATTGTTCAGGAATCTGTTCAAAGACAGCATACAGAAAAGACTTTTTATTCTGTAAAATAGTAAGGCAAAGTACCTGATCTTTTTAAATATCATCTTACAGTGCTTTTACATAATACTGAAGTGTATGGGATAACCAGTGTTTTAAGAAACTCAATACTAAAAAGGAAAATACTTTGAATATTTAGAGGAAAAGGGCACAATAGTTTGTTGACAGCTCTATCATAAAAGACCTGCAGAGCTGTAATCTGGTGAAATCCACTGTTCCTCTTGGTTAATGAGCAATTTGTTAGTTAACAGATGTTGTTATTAACATGAGAGGTACCTGGTTTATAACAGCAATACTTAATCACGGTGTGGGGTGGCAGAATCATGTATAAGAGCCAATGCAGTGGCATTGTGGCAACTGTAAGTGCTGCCATGTGGGGAAACACAAGGTGAAGAGGTCACATATCTATTCTGGTGCATGTTTTTGTGTTCCGTTTTGGGGGATTCTGGTTGCACTTTGCAAAATCCAAGCAAAAGTCACAAACAGAAATGCAACTGAAGACTTCATGGAGACCATTTTAGTCAGGGAATCAGTTATATTCTCTTGATCTTATCAGTCATATCCTGCTGTGTAAATCTGGCCCCATGAACATAAAAAGTGTAAAAGATCCAGGAAAGGAGGTCACTTGATGACCATACCTGGCCAACAGACAAACTTACAGGTCCCTGCTTCTCGCAGGTTTCACTGTCAGAGGCTTCCAGAAAGTTTGGGGATGTTTCTCTTTTATGGAGTTTTTAGTTTCCAGAACCTGTTATTTTCAGATGGTTGGTTTTTTGTGGAGAGTCACACAGCTCTGGCCTGGGTTTATTTCCCAGTATTTCAGCTATTAAAGGTGTTTCAAGGTAAGTACCCAAAATCTTTGTTTACTTCCTTGAATTTTGTCCCAAGGAGCCCAGGCTCTCTTCTTTTCTGAGGAAATAACATCAGAATATTGGTCATATTTTCCCAGAGTGATAAAGAAATATGAGGGCATTTATGACTCTTGTCATGGAAACAGAGGGGAATGAACACACTGAGGTACTCTCACAATGCTCTCCTGCCCAGCTTCCAGCTCAAAGCATGATAACATGAAGTCTCTCAGGGCATGCCACAAGGAAACCCTAGTAAATTCAAATAGCAAAACAAACAAGCACCTCCTAAATATGAATTTGACCTTCTAGGTGAGGATTTAAGTTTGGAAAGTCTGAAATTTTTTAGGCTGAGTTTTAATCCTTCAAGGTGCACCAGCCACTCTGGAACACAAGAAGTGACCATACTTCACAAGAAAATAATGTCTTGACACTGCCTGTAAGCTCAGATAGAAAATGTTACCTAGGAAGACCCTAGGAAAGGAAATTGGGATACTCCATGACATTAGATTTAAAATCATGAAAGTAGCAAAGAGGAAGGAAAGATTCAGCTACACTTGATGCCTTTTGTTTCCAGTTCACCAAACATTTCCTCCTTCCTGTGACTGTCTGTCTGACCTGAGCAGACCTTCAGCCAGACAACCTTCATCCTTGAGTCAATCTGTCATTGCACAGGCTGTTCTAAAAGAGGTGGCAGCTTAATGTGGGTTATTGATAGGCTGCAGACATCAGAGCGCCTGGTATCGTCAGCAAAGCAGCCAACAGCTCTTCAGCAGCAGATGCACAAGGGACAAGGAGGACTTGGAGAGAAGCAACTGCTCAGTACAACCCTCATGGATTCCTCCAGGGAATATGATGCAGCTGCCCAATGGTCAGTTCTTCCGCCAAAGGCACTGGAAGAGCTCCAGATCTTGAAGTCAGCAGCTCAAGAGTATCCCTCTGCACAGCAAGAAGAGTGGGTAAAGGAGTACAGGGTTTATTTCCAGCTCTTTCTTAGGCTGTGTCAACTCAAAGCAAGCACCCATAGTATTTCTCATGCAAATGTATGCAGGGCAGTTGACAATAAAGGCACAATAATATGTGGTTTGGAAAAAAAGCTCTATTAGAAGAAGGAAAAAGTGCAGGTTAAGAGGTAAGCTTGTGGCTTAGATCCAAATCAGCCTATTGACTCAGCTTTACAGATCCCCAGCCCAAAATGAATTCCACACGATAACTAAGCAGTTGCCTTCCAAAGGTGTTAAGCCTATTTGTGCTGTGTTTGTTTTGGAATGGCCCATAAAACAGCTTTAGATGATGTCAAATAGTGCTTAGGCCCATACAGAGGGAGGCAGCTGCTCAGATAAATATTCAACCCCCAAACCATGTTCTGTTTCATAAGTCATCAAAAGCTCTTTGAAAATCCACTCGATGTGTAGCTGGGAGCTAATGTGACTTCCTCATACCTGCCAAACCACTCTGGGTTGGTCAGGAGTAGAGAGTAAACTGGCCCACCATCTGAGCTTGTGCTATTATTCCTTTTTCACCTAGGAAAATTACAGAGCCTTCCCACATCTTTTTGAACAGTAAACTCCATATGTCACCCTGAGATCAGGTGCTGCCACTGCTTCTTGGAGCATAAAAGTGGCAGATAGTCCTAAGCATGTACAACCAAAGCTGCCCAAAGGCACTTCCCATTGTTTTACCTGAGACAATTGCTATTGGCAGGCAAGTCCCTCACACAGTTCCTTCTTTATGTATATATACTTTTTTGTGTTGCTCCACTTGACCTGTAAATAAAACCCCTTCAGACTTGAACTGGGGCTTTGGCCTTTGGTTTTCAGACAAATGTAGACTGCACTTTAGGTATAATACATGAAAGCACTATGTAAGTTCTGAAGAGAATCATTCCAGTGGTTCAGGGGTGAGAGAAGGCTCCAGTCCTTAACCATGTTACAGTGGTGTCAATTAGGAGTAATTCTATAAAACCCAAGGAAATCAGCAGGGTTTAGAGATGAAGGTGCTCTGTGGTCCCACATTCAGTCTCAGTGACCATACACAACCCCAAGTGGTTAAGAAAATCCTTCATGTGCCAAGCAAAACAAGAGGTGCTCTAGAGCCTAACAGCACTTACATTTTAAATCCCCAGCCCTGGTTTAAAACCAGTCACTGGCAGAAATAGTAACTCAGAGGGACATGTCCTGGTGTCCCATTTATCTTTGCTGTGAATCAGGAAAAGGGAGGTAGGGCAAGGAACACGTTGCTGAATCGCTGTTGTGTTTCAGTCAGACAGGGCTGAGCCAGACTAATGTACCAACTACAGCAATATTCTCCAGGGCACAGAAGAAGGAAAAGCTCCCAAAAGATGTTTGAGAAAAATGATCTGTGGGTGGGCTTCCTTCAAATGCCTGATTCCAACATACCAGCCTGAGTCCTTCATAGGAAGACAAAGTTACAATTCTGGGCATAACATACACAATTTTGGTCCACGTTGCCAGCTAGGTGACATGGTTGGTTAATGGAGCTTTGTACAGATTCATGTCTCTGCCTTCACTTCAGGGGACGTGAACAAATGCTTCAAAAAAAAAAGAGGCAGCAAAGAGGAAAAAATCAAAGGAAAAGAGCAGTGCATCCTTTGTCCAAAATGGTCTCTGTGCTATGACTTATCTTAAGTCTGGATCAGAACTGGTAGGATTCCTCAGAGTTACCGAAAACCAACACAGTTACTTCCTTCTGAAATGTTGATGAGGATTTGAAACTTTCAGGGAATGTGAAAATTAAGGCAGATTTTTTTGATGGCAATAATGGTTTCTTCAATGTAACATGATCACTTGCTTTTTAGAAAGAGGAAAGAAGGGATAACATGGCCAACACCAATCAAACCATTCATAATGGCCAAAAGTGATGGAGCCGAGGCCTTCAAGTACTACAAAGAAGCCAAGTAGGGTAAGGAGAAAGATGACAAGAAGTTGGATACAAGTGCAAAATTATTTCCTTTCCATTCAACATAATAATAGACCTACAGCTGACCTTGAAACTTCCAAAAGGTGCCCTTGTATTGAGGCCTGGAAACAGTAGAAACAGCAGAGGCCTTCTGATCTCTAGGAACTTCACTCACTCACTGAACTTTTGAGCTGTCATTTCCAATAAACTTGGCTACAGATGAACCAAAACTTTTTTTTTTTTTTTAAAGGAAGACTATTCATAGTTTGAAAAAAAGAATTGTGGGGATTTTTTCCCTTTGTCGTTCCATTTGACGTCCAAAAAAACTACAATATCCTTGTGGAGTAGAAAGCGAAATAGATGGAAGAGGAAAAGCAGTAAGAATAATGTTACAATGAAACCACAAGCAACAGAAGAGGAAATGTTAAAGACCCCAAACCCAAAGAGAAAAATCAAGCTAAGAGCACGTCTTTAAAGCAAGTGAGACCCAAATGTGCTTAGGGAAATTAAGCGATTCCCTATACGAGCTACTTTCTCATTTTAAAATGGGCTGATAATGATTAGCAACCAGCATATTAAATGAATATTTCTTTCTACTATCAAAAGTTTTAACTTGTCTATGCCAAACTTGACTCCTAAACCTAAGCAGTTCAGGAAGGTGACCTGAGATGACAGCAGAGGATGACATGCTATTGACTACAGTGAAGAAGTAGGAGGAACGATTTTGCCTATCAATTATTAAACAGAAAGAAAGGAAGGACCTGGTGAATAACTAATACATGGAAGGTTCCACCTCTGTGCTCTATGCAGACTTTGATAGCATAGATTTATAAGAAGATTTAACAAGAGGATTTATAAGAAGGGGAAGCTTTATTATAGAAAAGAAAAAAGTGTTACACGATCAAATGGTTTCTCTTTAATTAAATAGTCATACAAAACTTATTTGCTGGCAATCTCACATAAAACAATGTAATATCTGGGGTCTTAGGCAAATGTTCTCCACATCATCCAGCCTGAAGAGCACAGAGTTAAACAGCAATTATACTGAGGCCTAAATCCCTGAGTCACTTAAAACCTCCTGTCAAAATGTTTGGTGGCACTGTTAATGTAACCAGTTGGGAAAAATCTTGGCTGATGAATGGGAAGAGAAACACAACAGCAATAAATTCCTATGTCTACTCTGTGGTCAATAGATTTGTCGTGTACTTTATTCAAGCTGGATGTTTTTCAACTTGAGCAGAGAAACAAGGTAAAACTTAGGCTACATCTAAGTTTGTGTAAGCCAAAGCTTTCCAAAGCTTCTGAATACTCTCTAACTGTTCCCATGAGTTCTGGACATGGATTTTCATTTTCTAGCAGAGAAGGATTGCAATTTTTAACTTGTTTCAATCCTACTCCCACTTCCCATCATTCTATTCCTATTCTGCATTTTGTATATTGACCTTTCTGATGTAGCAGAGTTTTACAAGCAGAACTACCTTGCTTTTTAGGTCCCAGAAATAGAAAGAACCTTGCCAGAGGTAGGTGCATTCATGAAATGAGATAGCATATGCTACATCTGATAAAGCTTCCTTGGCTTTGCTGTCTGAAAATCATTACCTGCGTCTATTTCTGTAACATGTATCGATCAAAAAAGTGCAAGTTTCTCACCAGCTCTCATAAAACAAAGTTTTAGCCAGATATGATCTGAACTGACATGTCTTCCAAAATGGTGATGTGCTACAAGAAAGACAAAGAAAAAACCCCCTCCCTTAAATGATCCCTCTTATGAAAGAATCAGCAGTAAATGGTACGAAATCCATTTTCTTTAACTCCTGATATACTTTTAAGAATAGAAGCACAATTTGCCTAATGAGCTTTATAACAAAGAAGTGAAAAAAGACTTCCAGAATTCCTTACCATGAGATTAAGTCAGAACAAATCCACTGATTCCTGTGGCATTACCTCAGCCTTACACCACTGCACCCAGAACTCCCACAGCATCACTGGAGATGTAGCAGGTTTCCTTTGCTGCCTTAGATCCAGATCCCACCATAAATCTCAAGTTTCATTTGGCTGGGAAGGAGGAAGTCTTACTTTTCCAGTCTACTATGAGCTGGCAGTGGTAATTCTTTTTTTTTTTTTGAAAGTCTGTTGATATTTACATCCATCTTAGATCCACTGGAAACAATGGCTTTAGCATGAGAAGGTCCAGATCTGTGACTAATTAGTGTTATGGGAGGCCTTTCAGCAGAGATTTTTGATCCAGAATTAGAAAGAGAAGAACAAGTGAAGCCAGAGTACTTGAAATCAGGGTTTTTATCTGGCACACCTATGTGGAGAGTCACCTTCGGTGTTACAAGATCTCATGAAAAAATTACCACCTGCGAGGTGCTGAGGGTTTCCAGCTCCTTTTACACATTGTGGGAAGAGGGCACTTGCAGGATCAGGCCTTGTGAGTGCCAGGGAACACCAAAAGCCCCTTACAGCTCCTGCACAATGAGGGGAGATCCTCAGTTACACCAGAAACCCTATCAAAGACTGAGCCCAGGGAAGCTGGTGTTAAGCCACTGGCATAGGGATGCCTCACTGAACAGTTGGGGTTTAATAGGCTGGATATTGTCCCAGCATTTGGTATTCATAGATAATAATAGAGATTGGGTTTACTTAATGTATTTGCTATTTAGGCAGATGATTCATGTTAAGCCATCGGCATTCAGTGGCAAACATCATTAGTTCAAATTGTTCGAGAGAAAGGCCCAGGAAGAGGAGCCACAATCTGGCCTCTATCATAAACAGCTGTGTTTCTAAATCACCATTTTCGGGTTGTTTCCTGTAGTTGTTGGTATATACTGTACACTGAAAATTAGGCCTCAAAAACACTTATTAAAAATTTATACAGCTTATGACAGGCTCTTTCAGAAACATAACCCTTAACTAATTCATGTTCACTTACCCTGCAGTTTTCTATTTATAATACTTTACAATTTCTGTGTATTTGTACTATAAATTATTCAGTGACATCAAGGTTTTTATTTTGATGAGAGAATTTTTGATGAATTTGACAGAGTAATTACTTCAAATCCTGTTCTGGATCGCTATGAAAATATTTAATTTTATTTACTCCAATAAATAATTAAAATGTGAGAGTAGCAAGCATACTCACAGTGCCTTATAGCCTGTGACTTCTGTTTGCTTCTCCCTAATTAAAATAGCAATGTTTATGTGTGTACTGATTTAAAATAATAATAAATTACTAACTGGGAAGAGGTATCTAAAGAAGGAGGAAAAAGGCTCTTGTAGAAACAAGCACAGTCTTAAATACAGGAAAAAATATTCTGAAGAAGTAGGAAGTTATTGATCCCCCAACACTGTTAGATATGGGCACTGAGGATAGAATCTCAACAAGGTATGATTACTGAAATGAAGACTATTTCTTATGTGGATCTAAAGATTAAGAAAGGGCAGTCTTTTAGATGCTCCCAGCTGATTCAGCAACATTAAGTTAGGTACATGCTTAATGTGAACACAGGAACAGGTTCACTTACTTCAAGAACCCTCATGCTCAGATTTAAATTAAAGTATTGAAGTTCTGTTCTTGCAGCATCTTAAATCTTCTGCTAAATCAAAGATTAAAATTACAGTGTCTCTTAACTCTCTGTGATTTAATCCAAAACAAATACTCTTTGCTCCACAGAGGACAGCTCAGGTCGCAGTGGTCACTGCTGTGTGGGCTGCAGTCCTCTATCTCCTGCAAAGAATTTACATAAGAGTCAAATCTATTTCTGGGTCTCATATGTAATTTTACTGCTTTCATGTCAGAGGACTCAAAGACAGAAAAACTGAATGCATAAAAAATGAAGAAAGAAAGAAAAGCCTGAACCCTCAGAACCTCTTAATTGTTTTACGGATCAAAAAGAGGCACATATTAAAAGTTTTTAATTACATCAAGCATGCAAGTGCATAGTCATTATCATACAATAACCAGTTAACTACCTTACTTGTTGGGGGGTTTTAACATTAAAATTTGGTGGGTTTTGCCAGGTACAATAGTGATCTTGTTATCCACAGGCTGGTAATTGAGAAAACCAACATTTTCTGACAAACTGACTATTTGTATTTCATACGACTGAAGTGAAGGGGGCATGGGACACTGATCAAACAGCTGCAAGGAAAAGTAGAAATATTTTGCTTTTTTCTAAACTATTTGCATGGCTAAAAGGGGTAAATCACAGCTGATCCTAGCTGGCAGTGAAGGACAGAGCTCTTTGTTACTTTAATCTCAGGTAAGAAATGAGTAACAGTGGCAAACTGTGGCTGAGAGTCTGTGCTGGTTGTCAGCAGTTTTCCAGACTAATAGAAACTGAACAGGTGAGACCTCATTTCAGTCCCCCCTGGACAGGTGTTCATATCTCCCCAAAACACCAACAGCTTTGAATCGAAATGGCAATCTGCGTGTCAACATCAGCAGAGAGGACATAATCTGAATATTCACAGGGCTGGTGATTTGAATGTCAAAGCCTTTGGCAGCTACCACAACCCTCAGTTACTCCAAAACCTCAATGGGCTCCACCTGTGTAACTGAGACACAAATTCCTTCATTCTCAAGCGCCTTCCCATGACACAAACAATCTGCTCCACCACGGGAGAAGATTTCAGTCCCAAGCAGACACCGTGGCACACTGCAAATACACACAGCTCCTGTATAACTTGGTCACTCTCTGTCCCTCACAGCAATCATGCACACTCCTACAGACACACATGGACAAAACCACACACCCACACACCCCACAGCTTCGTCGTGAGCTGTGATGTGACTGAAAGTCACGGTGGTTAACAAATCCTCGCTGCTGGTATCGGGTTGGATTGCATGTCAGTGGGTTAATCCGATAGCACACCCTTATAACCCAACTTTCAGCTTGCTGCAGAAGCAATTTCCGTGCAATGTGCCATATTTCCATGGCAGGGCCTCAAGTCGCAACGAGTAACATGTTCTGTCACAGGCTGTTGTAAACAGTCGGGCTGCTCGGCGCATACCGTGTGCGATTCGTCTGAGCGGAGACCTAAAATCTTACACCTGACTGTTTCGCTCACTATCAAACCTAAATAAAGCTTAAATGGCAGAAGCAAGCAGGGAACACAAACCAGTTGTGACTGGTGCTCAGAGCTGAACGCTGAAGGAGCAGAAGACGTGCAGTGGGGTTTTTGTGCTTTTTTTGCAGAGACAGTGGAAGTAGCAGCGTTAAGGGAGGTCCAGCCCAGGGAGGTGCTGTACACCAACTGAGCACTTCCAGGCAATGGGAGAGGAGGAATTGAAGCTTGTCCTTTCTGGGACTAAACTCCCATCGTTCACCTGGCTGTGGGTTCAGGCGCAATGTGATTTTGAGCTGGAGGAAGTCTGGTAGCTAAAAGGAGCGCACGAGGCCTATTTGGCTTCTATTCCTGGCCCTCCTATTGATTTGCTTGTAACCTCAGGAGAGTCCTGTCTGGGCCAGAGTGTTCTCACGTTGGAAGCCAAATGTTAATTTAAGATAATGCAGCTGTCAAATAAGCATTTGGATTTTCAGAGGTGATAATATCAAAAAATGGAAGAAGAATGTGTTAGAATGCACCTCCTTGGTAACATTTTACTTGAATTCATACAAAGACAGGAGTCTATAGAACAGCAGCCTCTGTGACGTGTAAAACAACGTTTGGCACCTGTTTTTCCCTTCATCTTTTCCCCTTCACTTTTGTATTTTATTTCCAGTGTGTGCAGCAAAGACTGAAGATTTTATTTTTCCTTTTTAATGGAGCGATTGTTATTGACTACCTGGTTCCTGTGTTCGCAGGGTAGGAATATAACCAAATGAAATCTACTGAACCTAAAAATAAAGAACCCAAAACAATAACAGGAGCTTTTTGTATCAGGTGCACCTGGAGGAAAGGAATGCTGCAGTTCATGCAGTCTATTGCACATTAGGAAATATGATACTGTAGTGGTTCTCTCTATATCCCACTAAACAAGGGACATGGGACAGACTCCCTGCTTGTCCCACCACTGTTCTGGACTATCCCATGCAAGGGATGCACTGTATGAAATGTTAAACTTAGAGATTGTCAAGTTCCTTGGCTCCCATTAGCTTTTAGAAGGTTTGACAGACCTTTACAAAGGGCCCCTGTCTTGGTCTAATTCTGTGAAAGTGTGAGAAAAAAGTTTGGTCATCAAAGCCGCATTAAAAGTCTGGACCAACTTGCAGGAAGACCACTGAATTAACCAGGGCTTGAAAATTTGCTTTGAAAGCTTAAAAAGTTTATGAAGCTTGAGAGCTTGAGTTTAAGAAACAGTCCTCAGTATCAAGCTCTATCCATTGTGTTCCTAAGCATGTACCAATAAAACCCTGCCTGCAACAGGCCCATGAAGTAATTTACATTTGCAATTGCTTAGCACTGCATTTAAGCTTCTTCTCTCCTCTGCTGGTATATTTTTACTATTTGCAAATCATTAAATGTTGACTGCAAAGGAAGCAGGTGTACAGGGTATAACTTCTATTTCAACTCAAGGCCCTTGGTGTTAAAAAAGTGAGAACGAGGGCATTAACTACACCAGGACACAAATAGTGCTGAAGTTTTAGCATCAAAAAAAGATTTTAAATTGTGAAAAACCAGGAAGAAAGAGTCCTTCCTCCAGAAACTTCTTGGGTGGGAAGTGACATCAGTCACGCCACAAGGACAGCAGGAGCAAGCACATTTTATTGGAAAATAAAGATGTGAGTAAATCTACGATGCTGAATATAAAATGCCTCTTTTGGATTTAATTAGGAGTCACCTTTTTAGGGCACCACTTTGTACCTGACTTTTCACACAGCAAAGCATATGGCAAAAAAAGCAGGAAGTGGGGATTAAGGTGCATTTTAACAGGCAGCATGTTCAGCCAGATGGCCTGTTCTCTGCCCCTCAAGATCTGTATGCTTTTTTTTCCCCCTCCAGAGTTATTTTGATTGAATTCCTTAACCAAAAGGAAAAAAAGAAAAAAAAAAAAGCCCATATTTTATGCTATTTTAATACCTACTTCTCAGTCCACGTCACACACTTCCAGGCACAGGCTTTTTAAACAGAAATCATGGTGCAAAGTCAGGCAAGAGTCTTTCTGGCTTTGAGGACAACGGGACCTCAAGACTTAAAGAGTCTTTTCCAGGAGTGCCCCATGCTTTTCTCTCCTAATCTAAGCAGCAGCAATGATGGCACTGAGATGCTGTTATATCCCTGCTGGCAACAACAAGAGAGGGCAATAAGGGGCCAGAGCTGGTGAAGTGGAGCACAAGTGACAAATCTGGAGGGATTTTTTTCTACCAGCTGTCCTCACTTTTCTCCTTCACTCTGATGTTGAAGCTGAATGTTTGTTCCTCATTACTGGCCAAAAGGCTCTGCCTGCTTGACAGACTGGGAAGAATCGGGAGTTCCCATGGCCAAGGCATCACTGAGTGACCAGGAAAACGTAACGATGAGATAGAAGAACAATTNTCATGGCCAAGGCATCACTGATGGCACCACTGAGTGACCAGGAAAACATAACGATGAGATAGAAGAACAATTGTGTGTTGAAAGAGGAGGCAGATAATGTCAATCAATCAATTGGAATGCTCTTAAGGAAGTGCAGCTAGAGAAGAGCTCTAGTTCACACCATTGCTATGTCAAGGCACTTAAAACTGTCCACCATTCCTTTTTAAAGCCAAGAACAAAACATGGGATAAAAAGTCCTCCAGAACTGAGTTAACCATGGTGAAAATAATTGCAGAGGTTACTGAGAAAACTCAGGAAGGGGAAAAAAAATGAGTCCATATTAGGTGGTGAGGTTTGGAAAGTCCTCTAATGACTTTGGCTGACATACACACCACAATGGCAAGGGTTGGGCATTGGTGCTGTTGGAAGTTTTCCACAGCCAGGTGAATTGATCCAGTTTCACTGAAGCATTGAACAGACAGATACCCAAGTCACCACAAAGCCAGTGCTAGAAGCACTAATTTTCCTGGCACACTGCACTGAAGCTGCTCTGGAGCCTTTGGACAAAGGGAGAGAGGCAAACAGAGGAGCTGAACACCTCTCTAGTGCCCAGGTGCTTTAGTCCATGGACAGCAGAGAATAAAATAGAAAAATACCCACGTCCAGTAACGTACCTATCACAGCTATTTTTATATTTACCTGTGCCTGTGTATACACACACACATACATGAAAAAATACACAGAAAGCAAGCAATTCCATTTAAGAGAAGTACACTATTTTTATGGCATAAAGAAAACAGCAATGATGATTACACTTCCTCAGTGGAAGCCTTCATGATTACAATGTAAATTGCATGATACAAATACAAGAATAAGACTTCAAAATTCTGGGAATTTTGCTAAAATAGCTACTGGAGAAATTTGGATGAGACACCAAGGAGGGAGAAGGGAGGAACTTCCTGTGGCTGGACAGTATGTAATGTGCAAAATTCATTATCTTAAACTTTTGGCTATGATGTGTAATTGTTAACCTCTGCCGTTAGTTCAAGGCTCCTTTCAGTAAAATATATGGGTTGCCATCAAAGCTGATTTGGATTAGGAGGCAAGCATGTGCCCTCACTTTTAGGTTATATTAATACACCAAAATCAATAACATGCCATAGCTTTCAGAAGTAGTAATAAAACACCCTAAAATATTCCCAGAATACTTCTATAAATTATTTGTTCAATGTACTTATGTTAAATAGGTTGTCAGTTACAGTGCTCTGAAAGACTCTAAAATAACAAGTCATCATATTTGTATTTGATAAACCCCTGCTGTTTTGGGTCAAAGAGGGCTCTAGAATCGGGGGGGACAAAAATCATTATTTTCCCTAATAAATAAATTACTTGCCTATATTTCATGTATCACTAAAGCCTGCCAGTATCGAGGGCTTAAATAATAAATAGCAAATAGCTCCATTCATTTATTAATAATAATGCATCTTTTCTTCCTCTTACCATATTTGCAGGCAATGGATTGAACAGTAGTCATGTGGAAGGACAAATAGGTGGGCCACTGGGAACACTTAAAATTTTCCAGTTTAAGGTGAACTTGTCAGCACTGACAGCCCTTTCCCCTTCACCTGTGTGTTGTGGTGCCTGATCTGTGTACTGTCAGTGATAGCAGCTTTTGGGCTTCAAAACTATAAAACCCTTATTAGTTTGTACATGTGGGGGTTTCTAAAATGAAAACCAATTTTCAGTTAGTCATCACAATACCTGTTCAGCACTGTTCATCAGAGCATGGAGGTACCTCACTGCCCTTGGCAGGTTTAATGTTCGTAACACTTTTGGCAGGGCAGCCCAATCCCTGCCTTTGGTGGCAAAAAGAGACATTAGGCAGGGAAGGCACAATAAGTAGGAGGCTGATCCAGATACACATCTCTCTCACCTTCTGCTAACCAAAGAAATATGTTTTATTTGTGACTGTTCTCAGCATAAACTGCTCATTCCCTTTCTGACATAATCCACATCTACGTCAGCCTGACTATTTTTAACAGTCATTCCCTTTCATGGCTGTTTGATTTAAAGGAAAATAAAACATGAGCAGTATACCAGAGAGGTGAGGTTTTCTGAAGCTCTGAAACCACCAGACAAATGCCCTCCTCCAACAAGCAGGGTACTGCAGCTGACTGTCAGTGCAAGGAGTGGCACAAATGTGTACATGAGTCCAGCAGCTCAGCCTGTAGGGATAAGTGGGTGAGCACAGATTTCAATGCCTTAATCTGAGCACAGATTCTCATGCCTTAATCTAAACACTTAATCTAACCTGTGGAGAGATAAGAGAACTCAACCACAGGCACACTGATGACCACATCCACCAACACTGTTCCTCCAGAAGAAGAAAGGGAGCTGGAACCTCTGTACTCATGTAGCTCATGGCATCATCATTCCTGGTGATGGAGAATGAACTCCTTTCTTTGTCTTAACACCCAGTGGGAGCAGACAGGGATGTAAGCAGCTTCATATTAACTAAAAAGTGAACTTTGTCTCTTACCTGGAGAGCTAAAAAAAAACAAGAAAAGAGCAAATGCTTTGGACCATGACAAAATCTGGAAGCTCATAGCCTTGGATGGGAGGGGCTGCCAGCATTTCAGCTTGTCACTATTAAGAAGAGCAAGTACAGTGGCACTCAGTCCGGGTGTGAAGTCTTCAAGAACATGCCCCACTACCCTCCAAAGGAATTTAATCACTCAGCCAGCTACAGAAACTCCACTTCCAACTACCTACAGTGTGCAGGCTTGTATTTAAAGCAGTGTATTTCTTACAGCCATGCCCACTGTGAAGTGCAGTTATGTTTTTCCACAAGATTTAGCTACAGGGCAAAAGACTTCAAGCATCTAAAAATACAGATGAGAGATCTGGCGTGATACTGCTGACCCGGTCTAATAGGACCCTTGATAGCCAGATGAGTTGGGTCACGTCCTACCTCTTGTTTCTTTAAGCCTGCAGTGCCACTGGCTCTTTTCAGACCTAAGTAAATTGCTTCTTTTCTTTTGGCTATTCCTTAAGCTACCCTAGGCACCGAGCAAGGAAAGTAAACACATGGCAAAGGCACAATAGGCAGAACGGACTTGATCTTTGTTTAAAGCATGGGGTCAGCTCCTCGCTGTGAGCAGATTTTCCTCTTTGGAAACAGGTTCATGTTTACGTTTTAAGTTCCAACAACACGCTCTGGATTTTCAACATGTGCAGCACATCTGCTCCAGCCCAGATTTATGAACAAATCTGCATATAATTGTGCTGGGCTAGGGTGTTGTTGTTGTTGTATTCCCACTCTAACCCCCCCCCACACATATACCCACCCTTTAAATAAAATGGTTTTGTCCAGGGCTGTATAAACCCCTGATTCCAAGCCATATAATTTTATGGACAGGAAAAAAAAAAAAAAAGTTCTTTTGTATTGCACCTGAGCTCATTAAAACCCCCGAATTCCATAATTTTACACTACCATGTGCTGCATATTGTATTTAGTACCTAGCAGAGTAATTGCTTACAGTCCTCAGAGTGAGTGCACATAAGGTGGGGAAATGATGGAACAGGTGGGACAGCCACCCTGTGCTTGGCAATCGCAGGTTTACGTCCCTGCACAGCTGACGTGAGGCTGTGTGGATGAACAGTTCAAAAGCCTGGATTAGGGTCCTTTGTTAGCCCTGTGGTGGGTGCCAAGTCCCAGACATCAGCTCCCAGAGAACACAATGGCTTCTGTAGCAGAGCAGATAAAACAAATAAGCATGTGAGATGCAGACTGGGGAAAGGGAGAAGCCAAGGATAAGAGGGTCAAGGTGAAAAGTCCAAAATGCCAGAGGAAGTGGCAACTTAAACAACTTAACTAGACATCCCAAGAGAAAATTCAAGAGAAAGTGAGCAGACCAAGAACTCTTCTGTGGCAACATTCAAGGTTTCCTAACTTGTTCTTGATAATAAACCAGAACCTTTTGTGCATTTCCACAAAGGGAATGATGTCAAAACAGCTGTTTCTAAATAAAAAAGTGTTTGCACACTCCCAGTCTCAGTGAGCAAAGACCCTGTGAAACCGCTTTTGCCACCTTGTCTTGACTGCATGAAGATCCTATGGGGTGGGAAGAGGAGAGGAAGGTGCAAGCAGATTTGCTGTGTGGTCACACATGCTCTACTCTGGGTGACTGTAATCTTTGGTGACCAAATCCCCCTCACTGGACATTAAGGGTTTGCTCCAGTACTGAATGGGATCTAGTTACAAAGGCCTCTGTGTTCAGTGCTCCTGAGGGCTCATCCTGGAGATGTTTGTCTAATCCATGGGCTACACAACCTGATGTCTCAGGATGGGTTTAGGTCTCCAGCCTGTAAGAGAGAGAGTTTTTAAAAGAACTCCCCAAGCATGGCTTGCTCAAGGGCACACAGGACCAGTGTGGCAGAGCAACTCATTTTAGCCATGGCTCCCAAGTCCCACCCAGGTCCCCTAATCACTAGGCTGGTATCAGAGCTACTGATAAGCTCCAAGTGATTTCCTTGTGCCTGGAACTGTAAGTGTGCTCTGCTTGAGATTCTCCACTGTCTTATCTACAGCCCTTCAGATAGTTAAGATTAGGAAGCCAGAAAAAGATAGACACTGTGTTCACAAAAATATTGTGAACAGGGCCTGACTGAAACGGGCATCTGCTGATATGCCCCGACAGAGGCAGTGGGTCCTTACAGGTTGTACTTACTGTCCTGGCTTCATAAGGAATTAAAACAAACAAACAAACAAAAAAATCACAAACAAAAAAAAAACCAACCAAAAAAAAAATCTCTTGAAATGACTGAAGTGGGTTTTGTTATGGTCAAAGACTAACATTTTGGTAACACATAACTGTGCTTAGCCTTAAATGGTGGGAAAGCTGGAAGGTTCTAACCTCAACATTAGGAAACTTCTGACATTTAGGGTTTCAGAAGTCTCTGAGCTAGGAACAACTTGTTTCCTTTTTTTTTTTTTTTTTACTGTAGTCCCTCCTCATTTAAAACGTATAATGAATGTGAACAGTCATCAGTCTGTAAATACTGGTTTTAAGTTCACTAGAGCTTTGTTGAGATATTCCTCCTAGGTAACAAGTCTGTGGCTCATTAGTCCCTCATTAGCAAGATAGAAATAAAGACGCAAAAGGAAAAAAAAACCCAACCTTTCTCCAAAGATATTGTTGCAGTCTAATTGCCTGCAAGGAATTCTTAATAATGTTTACTAATGCCTTTTCAGCATTGCCAATTTTATAATGTTCCAGATGTGACGTTGCTGTTCCCTGCTGTGATATTACTAAGTCTGCTAAGGCACCTACAGTACTAAGTTTGCAAAGATTTTAGCCCCATCTTATGTCACTGCCATGAAACAACATCCATTGGGGCTTTCTGGCATTGCATTTGTACTTTTGAAAAAAAATTATCAGAAAGCCCCTCTATGATCCACTGTTTGTACAGAACTGAGTAAATTCAATCACAACCCACACTGGTTGCAGCCAACAGCCTTACCCTGGACATCAGCAGCACTATCAGATACAGTTCAGCCACATTTGCTTTCCTCTTTTTGTTTTTGTTTTTTTCTTATAATATATTGGTTTAGCCTTTACAACATTAATTAGTTCCTTATTTGTAGAGAAATATCTTTTGTTTGGGATATGATTTTATATTGTAAGGAGCATTTGGAGTATAAAACAAGCAGATGTTTGCAAGGATCTGAAAGCAAAGCTCGCAGCAGCAACAGTGTGTTATACTCTTGCTTTACAGCCAAGCAAAGGAACAAAGTAAGCAGCAAACGTGCAGTTTTGAAACTACAGAGCTTTTAACCTAAATTTCTCTGAAGTTTCTTGGTGTTGTGGGAACAAGCAGGCTCTCCACCTGAGTCAAATTTGTATGCCACTGGGAATATGTAAATAAATATCTCTTTTGGCTGAATTTACTAAGGAAAGAAAGCCTGTGAGATCATGGTTGTCATTCTTCCAATCTAACAATTTGTGTACCTGCTGGCCAACTTCAGCCAATCTGAAAACAGAGTGGAAATCTCCATGATATCAAATTCCTGGAAAGAACTGTGTAGAGAAAAGGGCCATTATTAGTGCTTCCAGGAAGAAAGCACTAATGTGGTGTGAGCACTCTGTCCATATTTGAGAAGGAATAATAGAATTATAGGATCATATAGGTTCAAAAAGACCTCCAAAGTCTTATATTTGACTTGGTTCACTGGTTAAGGGATGCAAAACTCATTTTTTTTCCCTTAAATTTATGACCCTGCTCCTAAAATGGTGTCTCTGTCAATTAATGCTAAGGAGTTCCTTATGCCTATCACACTGGGGTAATACCATACCCACAAGGGCACCCTGCACTCCTCTCTTTTCCCAGACCAAGAGCAAGGGGACATGCAGCAGTCTGACCACCTTGGCTCATGATGTTAAAAAGCTCTTGCTTCCAACTCTGAAGGTCCACAGTTCATTTTCCCAGTATGTCAGCCAAGACGGTGGTCCTCACATTTGTACTCTTTTAATAGTTTCTAGCTTACATCACATTCCCCTCTATTTACTCTTTTTCCAAGTTATATATATATATCCTTAGCCTTAGTCACTGTTCAGCCAAGGTCTCTTCAAACAGACCCAAATCTAGTGATCAGTGGAGCCAGTGGGAATCTTCCTACCGACTCCAGCCGACTCAGGATCATAAAGTCCTGAACCCACATCTGCAAGATCTGGAGGCATTCCAATATGGATTCAGATTGGACATCAGCCACTCAGGCCCATCTTGATTCGTAAATCAACATACCCAACAGACTTTCTCTTCTCTGGATCCCCTCCAATTTGTTAATACGTTTCTGTTAACGAGGTGCTTAGAACTAAGCACAATATCCCCAGTGCAGTCACATGAGAGCTGTTACATTCCTACTTCATAATGTTATGTCTCCACATATCCAGGCCAAAATTGCACTGACTTCACCAGCTACCATGTTTTGTTGCAGCCTTGAAACCCTCACCCTGTCACTCTTACTCCCTGGGAGCTGCACTTCACCCCCCAGGTAATCGTGGCACAGTCAGCAGGACTCCTCGCTCAGCACTGGCAGTGCAGGCAAGGAAAGCAGAATCTGGTCCCAGGGAAAGAATTCGTATCTAGATTTTTGAACTGATAAACTGAGACAGCAGAATAATTGTAACAATGCCATCCTGCTGCTTTCCCGAGCAATAATGTATTTTCCTCATTGGGATAAATGATTTGGCCATCAGTCTCCCGGTTTAGCCATTTGGGAACTGGATTATTGCTTCATAAACTGTGCAACGCACTCCTATTACTGTTTAATTGCGTTGGGCAGAGAAAGGGGGAAAAAGATTTTGCAATTTCAAATGGAAATCTCCCAGAAGCACTCTCTTTCTGTGTTACTTTCCTCAATAGTTAAGGCAGTGAACTGCATTCCAATCCCAAATTTTCCTTTGAACAAAGAACATAATTTCTCTTTATTCACTTCTGCCAGTGCAGCTCCTCTTTCCAGCATGTTACTCCTTTCCTGGACCTGGATGCCCCGTGTTCCTTACCACCTCCTGCAGTAAGGCAAACTCTAGGCTTCTAGGCAAACATTTGCTGAAAAATCTCAGCTACATATTTTGGCCTGATTTCCTATCCCAATTTCCTATCACTAACAGCAGAAGCTGTCCTTGAACCTCCTCATTCCTTCCATTCTTTTTGTTTTGCTTGTTGCCTGCAAGCTCTTCAGAGCAGCCACTGCCTCCTGTTACACAGGGAACCTCCATCCAGCACTTCAGCAGTGGACACTCCTGTAATTAAGGCATATCCTTTCTCCCAAAGCAAGAGGTGAGGGGGGGAAAAAAGGTCCTGGTCTGCAATTTCTTTTATTCATAAAAAGTGCAGCATGCACTCCTGTCTCTAGCATGTTTTCCAACACTAATCTCCTACTCTGACACAGCGCTGAGATGTCAAGATGAGTTCAAAGAAACTTCAGTTGTTCGAGAAAAGGCTGAGTCCCTGCTTTCTAATTATCTAACATTGACACTTGTTTCTCTTTAGGAAGCTCGAGTAAATATATTTTAATAATATTTCCTTCTAATTTCAGGAGTTAGTGGTTGAAGTGTTTTCATCAGAGTGATTCTCAGCAAAAATACCTTTTCAACAAACATTGAAATTTTTGCCAGCCAAAGTATTTAACCTAGTCAGTGCTTTTTACAGACTTTTTTCTTCCCTATGAAAACCTGACAAAGAAAATGAACAAAATACTTCTTGGTGAAATGTTTTCCCTTACCAAATTCAATGTTTGCTTTTCAAAATGTGGCTTTGTAAGAACTGTGAAAACTGATACCAAAAGATACATTTTAAAATCTTCATTGCTGTAATTTCCATTGGAAATATAAAACAAATAAAAGCAAAGTTAGGAAACTTCTCTGAGCGCAAATAGAAAGAAGTTTATCAGAACTAAATATTAGTGTTTTAAAAATAAAGCTATTTTTTATCTCTGCAGGAAAAAACCAGGCAAGCCTGAGAAGCTGCAAGTCAGCTTCTCCCTTAAGCATTGCCACGTGTTCTCCCACAAAGGTCCACCTCTTTGTGTCAAAAACCTGTCCAAATACCTATCCCCTGGTAAACCATATCTTACCATTTACTGAGGCTTAGTGCTCACAGATTGTTCCCATTGCTTTCTATTAATCAGGCAACCAGATGACCTTTCTGTGCAACTCTGTGCATCCCATTGCAGCAAGTTTTCTCCAAACCACATCTGCCCAGTTTGTCCAGTTCATTCATCACTGCACAGTGGCAAAGAACCTGTGAGCTCTCTGAGGCTGCACCTGCAGCACCTGGCCAGGAGCTCCTGTTCCTACAGGGCTGCAGGTCTTAACTGCAGTTCACAGTTGCTCTTCTAATACCAAGTTAAAAACAACAGCCACCAAACAGAGGGAATCTGTGACCATGGACAGCTTGAGCGGAGGAACTACAGAAAATTAATACTCTGATTTTCAAAGCTGGCAGTGCCTTTCTACGGAATATTAAGCTGTTATCACAACGGAAAGGAAAATATTTGGCATTGGCAGCTGATTGTTTGGAGGTGTTGATTTTAGCACGCTGCTACACTGTGATATACACAGTGTCTTTAATCATAAAGTTGGCTGATCTTGGAGGTCCTTTCCAACCTAACTGATTCTGTGATAATGCGGGGAAGCAGGTCCCCATGAAAGGAGGCCCTGAGGTAGATGGAATTGCTGACTGTGTTGTGGTGACAGCCCACTGTGCACACTGTGGTGTCAGGGATCTCCGTGTGTTTCAGCTCCCTGGGATACCAAAGCTCGCTGGCAGGATGTCCGGCCAGCAAGGAAACATGCTGGTATTTTTAACAGGAGGTTAGAGGGGTGAGAGGCCGGGACAGCAGCGGGTCAGATGAAAGGCTTGGCAGGCCAAGTTATCAGACATGCTTTCCTCCAGCGAAATTCCGGCTGGAGATCTCCTACCAGGCTCTCTTCTCCTCTCCATTCCTGGGACATGCCCTCCTGTCTCCCGCACAACTCTGCAGTTTCCAAGGAGACCGCATGCTGCTCACCCCGCACCTCGGTGGCCCTGTGACTTCACCGGGTCAGGGAGCCCATAAAGCACCGCAGCCGCAGCGATAGCGCTGCCGCCTGACTCACTGCGCTGTTACCAAATCCTAAAGGACATATGAACCTAATGATGGGTTGTCCGGTTTGCTTTTTCATTAGGGCTGTTACGATGAGACCTAGACATGGTGTCACTGCTTGGAGACAGCCCGAAGGAGAAAGAAAAAACCACGCCGAGGGGATCGCGGGCTTCAAAGAGCCGATTCCAATAATTGTGTTACTCGGTTTCCTGAAGGAAGATAAATATGAGAAGTGGATTTCATAATTGTAATGGTATAAAAATACACTAAAAATTCAACATTTATAACATCAAGTAAGTTCACACCAAGATCAAAGATTAAAAATTGGCTACGCTCCTACAAGTATGAAACGTGTCAATTAAGTAGCGTGGCTCAGTGTCAGGAGATGTGAATCTGGTGCCTTTCTTAGTCACAGACTTTCTGAAGGATTTTGGAAAACCCCTACAGGACATAAATTTCGTAGGGTTTTTTGTAAGGCAATACTTATCTCCACCTGAAAATTAGGCTCTGAAAATAGCTTTTCAGACTTCAGTCCGTAAAAATATATCAGCCTGTAAATTCTTTCTAGGAACCAAACAGAAATTGAATTTCTGGATGTCTCTGTGTGTGTAGCCCTTACTGTTTCTGTGGCCTGAATTCCCTGTGTCTTACGTAAGAACAGTGAAGTTTATCTGACCAAAATGGAGTCAAGACAGCAATTTTAAAGTAATTATGAAGCACATATAGTAACACAGAAAACAGCTAGATAATAGAGTTTCTGTTGCAGCAGTGTTGGAGGAAGTCCTAACTCAGGACCATAAGAGAAGGAAGCAGAAATAACACATGCATACAGTAGGATAAATCACAGGTACCAATTGGAACCAAGCTGATAAGGAGTGCTGGACATGGTATACAGTTTTCCCTTGACATTGTCTCAGCCACAGCTATAGCAACCAAAGGAGCAAAGGATGCTATTTATCCCAAGTAAAATCCACAGCTAGTTAGAAATTAAATATTTCACCATATCTTCCTCAAAAATGCACTAAAAACCCCACCTGTTATACATCCAATACAGGAAAATTGAACATTCATGTTCAATCATGACAAATATGCTGCTTCCCTGGCATTCAGGTTTTGTCTGGTGGTTGTAGGGAACTTTGAGGTCATCCTGCACCAGCCCTGTGTACTTTGATCGTAATTTCATCAAGGGAACAGCTGTAGGACTGAAGGTGTGTTGATTGACTAAATAAGCAAATATCAAAATTTTTGAACAAGTAATTGCAAGAAGTGGGTCACAAGTGCTTCCATTTGCTCTTTAAGAGCTGTTTCTAGGTATTGTTCAAGCACAAACCCTAAATGAATGCTTCTTCCATAACTTCAGTCCTGACTGACTGGTAGTCTACAGTTTAATATTTTGATTGTTGGACAACTGCAACAACTCACAGTGGAGAAACAGGTGAGCAAAGCATGTCTACAACAATCACATCAATAATCCTTAGCTGTCCTAGTAAAGGAGGTGGTTATAGAGAGATATTGAAGGAAAAACACCTACTTTGAACTTAAATAAATGGAGAGTTGAAGAGAAAATAAGGTGAAGAGGATCTACTGCATTGACATAAAGACTAGACAGGAAAAAAAACTCTCCAAAGTATTAATTTATTCCTTCCTTCTGAAAGGCTCCACTTAAAAAAACCTATATGCCACACTAGAAGTAATGAAGAGGAAAATCCACTTCACTCTTCTGCCATTAAGGAAACAGTTAATGGGTTCAGCAAAAGGTGGCAGCCTGAGACCTGAGGAGCTCCATTTACTTTGCTAGTGACTAACATGCCCCTCTCAATTTGTTGGATGAATTGTTTTTTTGAAGATAAAATACTTTTCTTTCCACTCCTTCAAATGTTGCTCCAGGAGTAGAGATTACCCAAAAAAATGTGCTGGATGCATTAGAAATTGCAGCCCCAGGAAAACAGCCCTTGATAGAGCAGATTTTCCCTCTTACTGTGAAGTTTCCCACGCTTCCCAGCCAGATTCTGCTGGCCACAGCTCAGAGCCTGACTCTTGCTGTGAAAGTCCAGGAAGCTGGTTCATCCTTACAGCTCCCTGACCCTGGGTGCCTGAGCTACAAGGGGGTGCAGTGCACATCAGAAGACAGAGCCTTTCTCAGAACAGCCCCCCCATAAGGTCCCCAATCTCCTGGCACGTTGGCCACTTGACAACCTGTAACACACCCATCCCTGCTGTGCCTGTTTGAGGAGAGGAGAAACCTCACTCTCCAGATGGGGAATGAACACAAGGTCACAGTGGAGAAGGCAGAGAAGGAAGCCCTGTGGTTTTCAATCCCAGACTGTATCTGGCTCCCTCTTCTGTACATCAGTTTCCTCCTCCTCTTCCATCCACAAAAAATGATAGTGCAACTCAACTGCTTTGTCTGTAGGAGTCTTCCTGCTATGGCAACCAGAGGTAACACACAGTGTGCTGTGCTATCTGTTTATTCAGTTCACACTGGCTCTGGAATCTGTTATAACCTGGTGGAAGAAATGTGTCTTTATAGGGCACTTACAGGCATACCTGAAGGCACAGGATGCCTACCAGCCAGGAGTGCAGGGGATGTGATCCTTGCCCTGGGTTCTCCCTCTCTCAGACAGCAACTTTTAGGTCTTCTGCCTATTCAGTGGAACCTCATGAAATTTATTACTCACCTAATATCTTGCAGATTATTCTGGGCATTCCTAATGTTATCTGTATAAGGCAGAACTGTCTGGAGCTCTTATCGTGAATCAGGATCCCATTGTGTGCAGAAAAAATAAGACCCTATAAACAGCAGCACAATGGAACAAACACTGGCACATCTGCAGATGCAGCAGTGGATACCATTTGAACCTCACTTTTTTCTTAAGTCTCCCACACTGCATTCAACATATTCTCTAAAATCCCACTTCCTGTCCTGACCCCATGGCAAGAAGGAACACGGAAACCAGGGAGAGCAGGAAATTCCACTCAAATTCCAGCTGCAATCATTTCTGTGAACAGGAGGGACAAAATGCAGCAGAGATCCAGTAGATAAATGTCATGTGCCCAAAGAGGCAACTAGTAAAGGATAAGCTCTGGGAGAGGGTGCAGGTCACACATGGAAGTAGAAGCAGACAGCCCTGTTCCCTGCCTTATAGATTGTACATAAATATTAATTAAGAACTGACTTTACATAAATAAGACTAATATTGGCAAAGGTGTCTGGTTGAATTTCTTATTCCCAATGACAGCTGGATAGACCTTCAGCCCAGCTTTCAAGAGGTGGGAGGAGAGACTGGAAATCATTCAAAGGCTTTTTTAATCATTACTGTAGATCTTACTGTTATAGTTACCAGAATAAAGTTGACAATGCAACCCACATACACTTCTTGAGCACGGAAGAGGAAGTATCACAGTTTTGTTTTATGTCTTTCCTGGGCCTCTCCTGGATCATGAAGCTGTCCTGGAATACTTAGCCTTCTTCAAATGCAGGAAAAGTAAGCCCAGGAGCTTGAAATCAATGCCAGCAGAGGACAATGTCTATCTTCTGATGTCATTAGAACACTGATTTAACTTCGTGGTGGCTCTCTGATGTTTTAAACTGAGACTCACAAGTATTTAACTTCTGAACTGCCTGACTCTTGAAGTGATGTTTGCATAGGGGTTTGCCATGTTTTATATAGGTACCTTATTTAAATCAACACAGGGGAATGGTGCAAACTAAATACATATGCAGGTCCGAGAGGGAGCAACCACCCTGACTGCACTGGAGGTAATAAAAAATCTCTTCCCAACTCTTCCAAGGCTGATCCTTTGTAAACTGAATGTAATGGAATCACCAACACCCCATGGTCAATTTGTCTGCTGGAACACAACCTTTTCCGTTTGGCAGGGGATGTTGCCAGGTTTTCCTCTGCCCTTTCCATTTGCCATCTCCCCAAAGGACTTGGCAAAACAATACAAAAAAAGGAGTCAACATCACTCTGACAAGTTGTCTCCTGCTACTACGCCAATAAAAATTACCTTCCTTACACCACACTTCCCTGAACCTGACATCTGTCCTAAATTTCAAGTCATACATCCCACTCTTCCATTAACATGAGTCATCCTACAGATGTCCTTCTGCTACTCTTAGAGTCATGTCAGAAAGAATCATTGACTTATTGTCAGCAGATTCATCCTACCATGTTAATGGTATCTGCAGAGTTCTCTTCTCTGATCATCTTGTTCTTACATCCCCAAAAATGCTGGAAAATACCTGCTGAGCTGTAGGATGTCAGAAGCAAGGAAAGAATTGGCTGTCCTATACTGCTACTCTACCTGGAGCATAAAGGCTAATTTGCCACATTTCAGAGTTCTCTATCTTGAAGCAGAGCAGATAAACAGCTTCTCCTCAGGAATTCACACAGCCTCAAGCTGCCTAAATAAAAGACCTCATGCTAGTGATACTTTTTAGAATTTCAGGAAACATAAATGACTTTCTCTACAGAGATTATGGGCATTATGTACAGGAATCTTGGTTCCAGATGTTCAAGGGTAAAACACTGGGAGTTCAGAGTGGACAGTTGCATAAGAATAGAAAACACAATGAATGTCTTCTGCCTTCAATCATATACTATTTACAACCCTTCTGTTTTTAAAACAGGGACCGAATGGGGAAGAGGCTTCCTTTAAGGGGCAGGGGCCATGGTAAGTCCTGGTAGTTGTTTTCATTATTCCATCAACTTGGTGTCTTGAAAGATTTATTAACTCATTCTCTTTCTTGGTCTTTTATTTCTATTTTTAAGTCTCTGATGTTGCCTCTATTCTCATGCACTTCACAATGCCCTCTCTGCAAAGTCAGTGGAGATCAGTCTCAGCCTTCATCCTTTCCACAAATGGGAACCTAAATGTTTGCAGAGAGGGGGGAGTCTGTGGTTGTGCTAAGATCCAGGAAGTCAAACAATTAAGCCAAATGTTTGCCTGGTGTAAATCAGCACTGAGACTGTACCTAATTTCTGGTGGGAATAAGGAAATCCTTACAAAATCAGACTGCAGGTTAATATTGCCCATTTTCAGCAGGGAGCTAATTCTGTGAGGGAGGTGCAAAAAAAACTTTCAAAGTCTGTTTTTCCTCTTAGAATCATAGAACAGAATTTAAGTTGGAAAAGACCTCTGAGATCATCGAGTCAAAACACCAACCCAGCACTACCAAGTCCACCACTAAACCATGTCCCTAAGTGCCACATCTGTGTGTCTTCTAAATATCTCCAGAGATGGTGACCCCACCACATCACTGGTAGCCTCCTCCAGTGCTTGATAAACCTTTCAGTGAAGAAATATTTCCTAATATCTAATCTAAACCTTCCCTGGTGCAACTTGAGGCCATTTCCTCTAGTCCCATATGCCCATAACTCCTTTCAGTCAGAGCAATCTAAACACCATAAGACTGCCATGCTTACTCCCTTCCCCAACATCAGGGTTTTCTTTCTAGGGTGTTACTTTGGGGTAGTGGAATGCAGTCATACTGTATGCACTGGAACTGCAAACAATAATCCCAGTGCACTGATGAAGGGGGCTGCAGGAACCCCTCTGCCCTGGCTTGGCATTCACAGCATGGAGAGCAACCACCTGGGATCTCAGGAAGTACTCAGATGTGGCAAAAGAGGACCCCACTCAAGAAAAGCTGAAGAGGGATGGCAGGAAACAGGTCATCTCAGTGAGTGCTGGGGAAGGACAAAAAAGAATAGTACTCCCATCACACCTCTGCTCACCATGACTCATCTTTGCTTAGGATTCAATGATCCCTTACAGCCTTATCCCAGACACAAAAGCATAGGGTTGGGGCAATCACTGAGGCTAATTGCACACACACACACACACACAGAACTCAGTGCCCCAGAACATGACCACACTCCACCCTCAGCCAGCTGGGGACTGAGGTGTCAGAGAGGTTCAGATGAACCAGTTCATTCCAAACCCTCATGGCAGTGGACAGCAGGCTGCCATGAAACAGTCCCATCTCTGAGACAGACAACCACCTTGGCTATAATTAAAGATAATTATTCAAAGGCACCCTGTTCATGTAGCACTGCTCAGAAGCTCCCTGCATGAGCATGTAGGCAGCAGGGCTGTTTTTCTTCATAAAAACTTATGAGGAACGCTGAGCAGATTAACAGCTTTAATGACAAAAATTACCGCTTACAACACTGACTTCAAATCAAAGAACAATATCTGCAGACAGATATTTTCATGGTTTTCATAACAATTCATTATAGGTGGCACCAAGGGATTATATTTTTATTTCCCTTGTGTCATTTCTCTCAGACTCAGGTTCATTTCTCTTAATGAGGCAGTGGAAGATAAAGGGCAGTGAAGGCTCCTCCAATGCCTCTGCAGAATGTGAGGAGTTTAGGGGCAAAGTGATAACTGATCCTCTAAAGGAAGAGGGAGGGCTTGGAAGGGGAGGGGGAGAGGGAGAGTGATGGGGTGGGATGCTCTCTGCCATAATGAACTAAAATTAAGACATAAATTTTCTTACCTTTGTTCCGTCCAGATCTAACAAAAGGGATTCAGCTTTTTAATGAAGAATGGATCAGTAGCAAAATTATTATCTAATTAATTGTAAAGGAAAGGGAAAGAAAGAGGAAATTAAAAAAATCTTTGCCTTAAAGGCCAGGACTGAAAGTTCTTCTCATGGACTCCCAGAATAGGAAGGAAGACCCTGAAACTGGAAGCTTTTACTCAAACAGCAAGGCCCTTCTTCACACATAGTTCGTGATGGCAAGGCAAAGGTCCAAGCATGAAGGAATAAGAACTAAGCAGAACTCAAAACGGTGTCCAGGATTCCCCTGGAAGTACCAGGTTTATTAGGACTGAGCAGAGGTTCCCAGTGAAACTGGATGGGAACTCTCCTGTGAAATAGTTTTCTGCTGGAAAAGACTATAGAGACAGCACAAAAGCGTTCCTGGGAGAGGGGACTCCTGGCACAGAATCAGAAGACCAGGCAGCTGGATTTTTTCTAAAACCAAAAACATCAACCCAAATGCTTTAAAGTCTTCTGAGAAATAAACAAACTGAGGACTGGCATTTCCAATCTATGGAAAGGCTTCTCATTCCTGAGTTTTGTTCCAGCATTTGTTTCAACAATTTTGGTTTCCTGTGAGTGGGGTAATCTGCATTTCAGCAAGTTCTGCCCATCAGTTAGAGCCTCAGGGCTCCCAGCATTTGTGGGTCAAAGGGACCAAAAAGAAAAAAAAAAGACAATTCAGGATTTCCTCTATTTTGGGAATTCCATTGGAAGAAAAGATTCTATTTGAAGGTACTCAAAAGGGGACAAAACTGATATTGGAGCTATCAGAAAAATTCCAGTAAAGGGAATTGCTTTCTTTGGGTTATTCTTAATTCAGATCCTCCTTCTGTCTGCTGCAAGTAGTGTTTTCCTGAAAACCAGCATTTTAAGCATCGCTAGAGTTGGGCAAAAGCCTGGGAGCCTGGATGGGTAAATATATCTGACAAGCCATAGAGACAGGAGACAAAGGGGCTAGACAGGGAAAGGAGAAACCAAGGATAAATGAGATACAGTTAGTGGCATTCGTGTGTGTTTGGCTGTGGGGGAAGACAATCTTGAGAAAGAGGAAAGATGTATTTTTATCATAACCCCTTTTCCTCTACTTATTCTCGGCTCCCAACTTTTCACCTCTAAATGAAAAGGGAATAGCCATCCTTTCGAGGTGAGTAGGCTTGACTGAAACAGAGACTCACTATATGAAGTAATTATATATGAGTATTTAGCCCACACTTTTTCTGCCTCCTTCAAATTATGAGGAATCTTTCACGCCTTGGCAGGGCCCTGAGTCACACAAAAAAGTGTTTCACACCTGTCTTCCTGTTCTGCATTGGCACTAAGGAGCACAAGCTCACAGATTGAAAAATGTGGGGCAAAGGACTGCCAAGGTCCCTTCCTGCCCTGTCTCCAGCGAACTCCAAGAAGCTACAAAGTTGACCTGCAAAAAAAATTTAAAAATTAATATATATATATGTATTATCTATACATATCTCAAGAGGGTAATTACTTGCCTTCTGCTTCCCATATTTTTCACTTGAAATCAACAGGGCTTGAATCACCTCTCTCGTTTAATGAAGGCTGAGCTTCTTGCGGACTCACATGACAGCAGGAGGTGCTGCTCACTGAAAAGCCCGGGATGGTGGGAGACTTTGATAATATCACGAGAGTTGGTAGCATGGGCAGAAGACTTTGAATAAAGCTGTCTGACCTCCTTGGCCCAAGTGCTTTTACAGCCAAGCAAAACAATTTCTCTGGACTCTAATGAATAGACTTCTGTCATTGTTCATCATAATAACGCCCTGATCCTGGCAAGATTACCTAGATGCTACCATAATCCAGCTAATAAGTGATGATTATAAAACACACACTTGAGGAAAAGGAAAGGTAGAATTTGGATCTTTTGCCCCAGTCTCTTCCCATAGGAAAGGAGGATAATAAATGACTTCTGACTGTGATATATGACAAAGAGCCTTACCACATCAGAGTGTGCTACAGCAAAATTCAGCCAGCTCACTCCCTTTTGCCCATAAAAATACTGCTCTATTCAGTGTGAGAGGCCTGATAAATGGGGGGAACCATATTAAAAACATCTAGTTGGTATTTGTTTTTGTTTCTTGGGGGAAAGAGCTGAAGACTGGGGAAAAAAAAATTAATTGTTTTTTGTGAAATAAGCATTTTTTCAAGCAGCAAAACTTCCTCGTAGTGCTGTGGAAATATATGATTCTCTTATTATGTGTGACTTCCTATCCATTTTCAGCTAGTGACTTCTGTTTTCTGGTAGAGGCCAGGACCAAATATTTTACCCACAGGCTAAACCAAGTGGCTTAAGACAGCAAAGTGTGACTGAGCAGACTAGAAAAAAAACCCAATCAATTAATTAATTGATTAAAAATAAAGTGGGCTAATGCTCACATTTTTTCTTATTATAACAGAGTACATGTAATGCCCCTGCTGTCCCACTCCAGCTCGGCTGCTCTTTCTTGACTGTAGAAGGGACTGGAGGCTACTTATCACAGGGGAAAATTCCTGTTGAAAATATGAACATGGCAATTTTTGCTTCAGAATTTGGTCCATCACAGCTGATAGAGGATGCAGAGAGGAGAGTTCTTCATGCTTGCTTTACTTCTTGTTTAAGAGTAACTGCTACTTCCAATGCTAATTAAGGGGACTGCTTCACTCAGAAGCAGTGTTATGAAGGTAAAAATCTTGCTGTACTATGTAGCCCTAAAAGCAGGGGATGAGATATTGCTAAATGCAATAAGTAAAGGAGACTTATGTTCATCTGACTGGGAGACCTCCATAGGTGCAGCATAAGGAGATCAGGGCAAATTCCATGCCAGGAAACATTTAGGTACTCATGCAGGAAATGTGTTTCTACAGCCTCTGTTATTATTCATTCCTGCTAAAAATACATGTGTCACCTCATTTGCACACTAGAAGTAGCTGGTGTGCAAATCTGCATGAATTCAGATAGCCCAATATGTATTTTAAAAAAAAAAACAACAACCTTGTTTTCACAATAAAGTTATCAGCAGCTCAGCTACCACCTGAGCTAAAAAAGCCTTCGTCTTAAGACAAGAGCCTTTCTCTTCCCACTGGATTAGATTTCAGTGGGAGCTGGGCCAGGAAATTGCTTTTATTTATATTCTCCACCCCTGGCAAAGTCAATGGCCTCATTAATCCACTGATGGGCCAGCACCACGATGGAAACTAGAGATGCAGCAGGGAAGAGTGCCAGAGGAATTGTCGCTTTTCTTCTCTCCCGAGCCTTCACCTTGCTCCCACCCCAACCTCACCTTCAGATCCCTGCTGCCAACACAAGGAGCTTTTGCCACCACGTCCTCCTTCCCATCTGGATCTCTACCCTTCTTGGAGATAGAAGGAAGAATACAGCCTCAAATTCTGTGGACATATCACATCTGCTAGGATGAATTGGAAAAGGTTGAAATGAGCACATTGCCTCTGGGATCAGGCCCAAATAAACCTTCATTTTCTTAAATATGCAACAAGATTGTAACACAGCCTGTAGAAAATTAATTGTAGCACTGACTATGGTGAATTCAGGGAACACTGACTCCCTTTCAGACCACAGCTTAGATTCTTGCTGAACCCCTTTTGGAGGGGCTGTCACCCTCACGCTTCTTTTCAACACATCTTTTTATGTCAGAAAGGTTTTTAACCATGGGCTTTAACACTGTGACTGTCTGTGCTTTGACTTTTATTTTCCATATAATCTGTCTTGCAGTAGAGGGACCATTAACCAGTCAAACAATGTTCTATCCCAATAACATTATCACTTAAAGGGAGCACGGCAAGAATTTCTGCTAACTAGTGGGCAGTAAATTTACTCTTCTAATAGGTTCATCTTTTATTAGGTATTTATTTCAGGAGGTTAAACCATAATTAGATTGCATTAGGAAGCTAAAAAAGAAAGGAATGGCGATTCCAGCCTGAGAATTTGTTTTATTTGCTCCTCGTATGTCCAAAGAAATTCTCAGTGCAATCTGTATTCCTCCAGATAGGGGGTTGCACAACTAAACAGCTCCAATATTTCTGCCAGGAGTTTGCATTTGTCTTTCCTGTACAAAAGTTATTGCCAAGCTGTAATCCTTCCCTGAAATACAGTGTGTGGAGCCAAGGCTGAACCCAATTTACTGTGGCAGATGAATATAGCCAAGGTGGTGGTCTGAATGTTTGGCCTAAAGGCACAATCCAATTTTCAACTGTTTCAAAGCTATTATGTCAAAGGCTGTTTGCATAAACATAACAATAGCAGCGAGCCCAGGCAGAGGCGGCAGCAGAGGGGACGCCTGCCCTCTCGTGTCTCCTGCCTGCATGTGCCTGGGAGCATCTACAGCCTCACGGGAACTTCCGTGCGTGGTGATGATGGAAGGAGTGGGAATTACGGGAGAAAAACAAGTGTGTGCGTGCACTGCTCTACTCGGAGCCCATCTCTCGCAGCCAGGGGGGCCCTGCAGAGAGACCCAGACAAACGAGAGGGTTGGGCAATCACCAGCCACTTAACAAAGACAAGTGCTGGATCCTGCTCCTGGGATGGGGCAACCCTGGGTGTACAGACAGACTGGGGAGGGAGATGCTGGAAAGTAGTGCCGGGAAAGGGACCTGGGGGTTCTGGCCAACAGCAAGTTGAATATGAGTCAGCAGTGCCCTGGCAGCCAGGAGGGCCAAGTGTGTCCTGTGGGGCATCAGGTAAAGCATCCCAGCCAGGCAAGGGAGGGGATTGTCCTGCTCTGCTCTGACCTGGGGTGACCTCACCTGGAATATTGTTGCAGTTTTGGGTGCCTCAATATAAGAAAGATATAAAGCCATTAGAGAGTGTCCAAAGGAGGGCTACGGAGGTGATGAGGGATCTAGAAGAGAAGCTGTACGAGGAGTGGCTTGAGGCACTTGGTTTGCTCAGCCTGGGGAAGAAGAAACTGAGGTCAGACCTGCAGCTTCCTCAGGAGGCGCAGTGGAGGGGCAGCTCCAATCTCTGCTCTGTGTGACCAGTGACAGAACCTGAGGGTGTGGCTGGAGCTGTGTCAGGGGAGGGTTAGGCTGAATATTATGAAAAGGTTTTTCACCCAGAGGGTGGGTGGGCACTGAACAGGCTCCCAAGGGCAGTGGTCACTGCCCCAAAGCTGCCAGAGCTCACAAAGTGTTTGGACAATGCTCTCAGGTATATGGTGGGATCATGTTGGGGGACTCCTGTGCAGGGCCAGGAGCTGGGCTTGATGACCTTTGTGGGTCCCTTCCAACTCAGGTTCTGTTATGATTCTCTGATTCTCTGATTCTCATGCCTGCAAGAGGTGAGTCTGTGCATGTGCAGAAACGGGTGCCACCTGTCTGCGTGGAAATGTACACAAACACATGCACTCACTGCAGCTGCAGGGACACACGTGCATATACACAGACAATTTTTTCACATGCACACTTGTCTACACAGCCAAGATGATGATTAAAAAAAAAAAAAAAAAAAAAAGAAGTAGATGCTGCCAATGATGGAAACAGGAGAATGTTAATGACTTTTTAAACTTTTCTCAAGCTTGAGAAACAGATGTGATTATTCAATTCATTACAAGGAAAATGTCTTGCAGCAGCATGCATGTGATGAGCTGACTGATGATGTGGGAACCTATGAGAAAGCTATTTCCCTTATTAGAACTGGAGGATTTTCAAGTTGATGTTCTATTCCTCTTTCCCATCATGTACACACACATAGATGCTTTTTTAAATAATAGAAATATGGGCCAAACCTTTAAATTCATAATGAAAAAAAGCAAAATAGCACATTTGAGCATTCTGTAAGAACTGCATGATTTTACACATGGACCTGAACTTTCCCCAAATCTGCCATGTTCAGACAGTGTTTGGACTTGGGCCAAATATATAGACTGGACCCAGTCCTGAGGCTCATCTCTAAACTTGAAAGATGGGAAGAGGATACACTTATCAGTTTTCTGGAGGGTAGCTGGAGCAGGGAAATCGTTAAATGACAGAAGCTGCCAAAAATAAACATCCGCTGCATTAAAAAAATCCTCCTTTTATAGAACCATCAATGCACAGGGCTTATTAAGACATCTGGCAAATTATTTTCTTTCTGATGGTGAGAATTCTCAAGGTCTTAAACACAGAACAATAGAGAATTTCACAGAGAAACAGATTTGCAGAGTCGACCTCACACATCCCATGGCCATTTGTGGGAGTCTGAGTTCACTGGGGTCCTGCAGCTAAGATGGGGTTGAAGCCAAGGGACACAACCCCACAGTAACCTGAGCACAAAGTCCTTCTCATCCAGTTTCTGATTTCCAGTCCAAGCAGGCATTAGACAACACTATTGAACATGATAGTGTGAAGCTGGATGTGTGTGACAGACGCTGGTTCCAAAATTAAAATTCTTTCTAAACTCAGATGTCTAGCATCTCAGACTCAGAAACATAAGACTTTCTATTGTTCCAAATTTCCATTTTTTGCATTGATTACTGTTAGGAGCACAGGTTAGCTCCAGCTGTGACTGGACATCTCTACCACCTTTATCCAACATGTCCTAGAACTCTGCCTTATTTTTGGCAAATTAACAAAGTGTATCTCATAGAAGTGGACTCTTTATTATCAAAATATCATAAATCTGAAAAGAAAAAATGCAACTCATCATTATGATAACTCTTCTAAACAACCCAGTGATTACACAAATCAAACAAACAAACAAACAAAACACACCACAACACCAAAGTATTTATCCAGTCAAAAAATAATAGATAATGCAGAAGGTGAAGGGTCTGCCAGGGTTAGGGTGGGTGTTTGAACACAGTAACAGACAGCAGACCTTGCTCTAGGAAGCCAGTTGCCTCAAAAAGATGAAGCAGATCAAAGCAAAGCAACAAACAGACAAGTAAGCATTAAGTCAGAAACAGGAAAATTGTTCTTTTTCTCTGTGAGTAAAAGCACATGATACATTTCATCATATATTTCCTCCCAGAACCAAGGTGGGATTTATAAATCTTGCCTCATGCTTAAGAGACACCCAGGCTTCCTGAGATCAACAAAACACCGGCACAATACAGCAAGGTTTCCCCAGGGTTTTCCTTGCCTGTGAAATGGGACAATGACAACTGAGATAATTACATTTTTCATAGGACATCGTGATGATTAATTAGTTATGGAAGGAGCACAGCATACAGAAATTAAGAAGCAGATATTTTTATGTGATTGAAAAATATTTTTATATCTATGTAAACACTGCCTGACATTCAGAAGGGAGAGCAGTGACTTTTTGAGCAGTCTCCTCAAAGAGAAATTTTTCCTGGAAGATCCACCCTCAGCCTGCCCCCGTGACCCTCCTAACCCCTTCCACACACATGGAAACCCACCAGCTACAGCTGCTGTGATTCATGTACATGAAACTAAGCATGAACTCAGGCCTTTGGGAGTCAGGGGTGGTAAGAATCACAGGGCAGGCGCTGAAAAGGGAAACGTGACGCTGCTTTTGCCCAACTCAGTAGCAAAATTAAGTCTCCCAACTCCCAGCCTGATGCTTCACCCACAAAAGCATCTGTCTTCCAGGGAAGGGCTGTAGGGACAGACAGAAATAGGATGCACTGAAGCAGCAGTGGGAACGGCTGAGAGAGACAGCTGAGAAAGGGTTTAATGAAGACCAGCTTTGTTAGGTATTTCTCTGCATCTTGTTGTTTTAAAGACGTATTCCTGTTTACATTGTTTCAGTTGCTGCTTCGTCCTTGGCTTTCCTGGGACCACTGTTAGATCCTCTTGCAAAGATCAGGATGTTTGGAATTGCAGTTCTGCTGCTGTGACTCGGATGTTAGAAACTGCTTAGGCATAAACAAAGCCTACAACCCTCAGTGTCACTCCCCCAAAGAGGGCTGTGACAGCCCGAGAAAGACATCCAAAGGCAGTTCTCAGCTCCACCATGATGCATGGGGCTCACCAACTCCAAACAAGGCCTGTGGGTATCTTCGGAGTCATTGCCCAAAGAGATGGGAGACTCTTCGCAGACAGAAGTTTCAGTGCTTT
The DNA here is from genome assembly GCA_013397135.1 of Pachyramphus minor. NCBI lineage: Eukaryota > Metazoa > Chordata > Aves > Passeriformes > Tyrannidae > Pachyramphus > Pachyramphus minor. Next base: position 726,297 of record VYXB01007491.1, read on the forward strand.
GCTGAGTAAAGAAAGCTCATGTGTAAGTGTTTTGCTGAATTGCAGATTGATTAAATGCAAAGAAATGAGAAACAATTGGCTGCAGGAGGGAAAATACACCAAGTTGTGTGTTGTAAGGCTGGCATGTTGTATTCGAGTCTCACACAAGCGAGACCCTACAGACAGGCTCCTTCTCTCACACATGTCCCTTGGATGGAAGTTTATCTCAGGGGGACAACTCCAGTGAAAGCAGAACTGAAAGGATGTGGGTAAAGCCACAGAGCCAGGACTGGTTCAATGTAATCAATAGTTCTGCTAAACTTTTCTTCCCACTCACTGTTAGGTTGCTACATTCTACATGTTAAACAGTCTTCTAGTTCTAAAGACCCAATTCCTAGCTTTCTGAAGCACAACTTTATCCAGACTGTAGGAATCAAGAATATCCCTGAGCTCCTTTATCTGTGTGGGCCCTGCTCCAGTCATACTCCCACACCCTGATTTTCAAGAGCATGATTCAAGCAGGAGTTAAAACAAAAAGTAACAGACTCCTATTCTAGACAGTGGAAGAAGCAGGCCCCCAAAACCAATTCCCAGCACCAGAAGGTCAATTTAACAGTCACAGAAACTCTGGAATGGGGAAAAGGGGAAATTAGTAGAAACTCAAGGATCCTACAATCCCATGACATAAGCCACCATAAAATGAGGATAGCATCTACCAAAGAGGTGCAGACACTACAGAAGCCTATGGGAAGCCAGCAAGTCCTCACTTTGTCTCATGCTGGTATTGCAAAGCTTCCTTAACATTTGTGAAATGCTTGGAGAGCCTCAGAGGAAAGATGATATTGGACAGCAAAGCAGCATTGTTCATCAGCGTTAGAATTAAGTCTGCGTGCTGACAGCCAAGTAGATGGAATGAAAAATGTCAAAAGCTCAAGAAAACTGCAAACTTCAAGATGCATAAAGGGAGCAGCCTGCTTTTCCCCTTCCCCCTCCTTCCCATCACGCTCAGATGTAATAACTTTCCCTAGTTCCGTGGCTCTCACATAGCTAATGCTGTGTTCAGTTGCTGGAGTCTTTACAGATGCAATGCATTAGCAAAGCCTGCCAGTCGGCATCCTGTTTTTCCAATCACTCTTCTGAAACTCCTCCACTTTTCTCAGAGGTTTTATCAGAAAGATGTTCCTCTGAAACATTTCAGCGAGGGGATCTGACAGCTCTTCAAACACCAGCTGAAATTCATTTGTTTTCCACTGCTTCCTGTTTTTACAAGTTCATTAGTGTTTCACCAAGATAGACTAAAGATTAGAAACTTTCACTAGCAGTGCTGGATCCCTGTCACAGGAGACTGAACATCGACATTACATACAGAAACACAAAAATGCATGTCCTGGATGCATGTACATGCATAGTGCATGCATAGCTGTTAATGAACATACAGGACTATAATAAAAACGTGTGTGTGAGCACTGGGTGTTTAGAAATCTCCTCAAATCTCCTCAGATCTCCTGCATATATTGAGGAATGCACGTAGCCATGATGTGCATACGTAAACACGTCCACACACATCCATAGGAAAAGCAAAGGTCCCACTGTGGGCAGCCTGACACTGAGACACTGAGCCTTTTTTTTTTAATGGAATTTCTGAGGCCAACAAAGTAAATAAGCTCTTAAAGTATCTCAGCTGTGGTCCACAGGTCAGGGCTGCTCTCAGGACAAGCAGGACGCCGAGCATGTAGAGAGACATTCCTGAGGACTCACAGGGACTGAGTGCTGGAGCTCAATGAAAAAGGCACTGTGTGTGCTCAAGCATCCAGGCTTTTAGCATTATCTGTCTGGTACATTAATATGCTAATTGTAAGAGAAGAAACGTGGAACTAATTCCATGTATCGCTCATGTAAAAGCATCTAGGTAGCAGTAAGATAGGGCTGTATGAAAACAGGCATAATCACATTACTTTTGATGTATTCTAGAACAGGAATACACAGCATGTTCTCCTATTTAAATAGGTTAACAGACTGTTTAGTTACAATAGCAGCAAGAAAATTGAAATCTATTTCTAATTTTCACACAGAAGCTGCTTTCTCTTGTGCCCCTGAAATGCAGTTGGACAGCTTCTTCTTATAAATAGCAGTTGTGAAGCAAAGAGTAAGGAGCAAGAGAGACAGCTTTCAGATTAGTAAATTTGTTTATTCCCAAGTCATAAAACACCACTTTGCTGTTAATAATGATGATTTAACAGTTGGCTCTTAAACTGTCTGTCTTCTGTTTGGGTTTTATTACTACTTTCTCAAAATCTCCTATAATTGATCAAATCAGAAATGACGGGAAAAGAAAAAAAGGTGAAGGGAAGCATGTTTGCTTTGGTCTAATGATTTGAAACTTTCTGTCAGCCAACAGAAAGTGCTGTTGATATAATCATGAAAGGTGCCAGGTAACTTACTGTACTTTCACATTAAATCTGTATGATCCAGGAGCTGGAGCTTTCTGCTTGACTGCTAAGAAAATGTCAAATAATGTCATATTTTTAAAGTGAGTTCTGAGGCCAGTGGTGATTTACAGCGAACTGTTTATGATAGAATCAAAGAGCCTTTCTTTGTTTGTTCGCTTTTGTTGTAGGTCAACTTCCATGATTTCTGAGCTTCATCACATGAATAAGACCAGACTCACTTTAAAAATGGTTCCCTGGATGACCAAACTATCAAATTCCTTTAAAATTGTCCTGAGCCCTTAACACCACAGAGCCATTATTAACTTATTGCCAGAGACTATAAAATAAAATATTACTGCTTGGTTACACACTGTACTTGTTGTTTTGTGCTCCCTTTATAAGGGAAGCAAAACAACTGCGCATATCTGCCCACTTTGGAACTATTTGCCATTTCATGCTATGATTAAAATTATTAATTACTTTTAATGACTAATGAATACTCTGTTATTATGTGGCTGAAACTTACTACAGTGTTTGGTGTCTCTTTGTGTTTCCCCCAAAGCCTTTGGACCTGCCAAACAGAGCTGGAAACATAATCAGGTGTTTTCATGCTATTTTCATTACTGCTCTCTCCCTGGCCGAACCAGCACTGCTGCAAGAGTATTTTATTTGATGTGTTTCACCTTCACCTGCAAGGTTTTGCTGAGACCACCACAAAAGGACACTGGAGGGAAAAGTATTAAGTAAAGTAGCAGAGGTTTCCTGGGCTGTGAGAAGATAGCCTACTGTCAGCTCAAGCAATGGGTAAAGGTTTACCAAGTTTGTGATAAAAGATAAGAACCACCACCATCATGTGTCAGGGTGAAGGTTTTTTCATCTGACATCACTGAAGATTTTACCCAAACAGCACAGCAATGTGGCAAACAGACTGTAAAGTCTTTGGCACCCCACAAGCCCCACAAGAGTATGTTGGTCATCTGTGCTGGGAAAAAACTGCAAGTGTTTGCAAAGGAAATAGCAAACCTGCCCCTCCTACCTGTTGCCTTTGTTTAGTTCCAGCCAAACTACTTTGTTATTCATGACCTGCATAATACAAGTAGCATGTTAGGATTTATATAGACAGGTGGAGAAGAAAGTAATACCAGAGGAAGCCAAGTTCACTGTTTACCTCTTCCTGGCTTTTTAGGAAGGTCTTTACAGAAACAGTGGGTTCCCCATTAACACAAAGGATAGGATGTGCTGCCTTTTGCAGAATGTACTGGCATGGTTACCAAGAGAAAAAAAATAGCCTTCAGTGCTGGAGGTGGAGATCAAAATCTGCTCTCAAGTCAGGTTGTTAAGACAAAACTGTACCTGGCAGTTTCTTCTGTTCATTAGCTGTTGTAAATGAGCAATGTATCATATTTACTTGAACATAATATTTTTCAGTCTCCCAGGCTCTTAAGAAATAAGTGTCACCTTGGGGCTGGTATCCTCAAATCTGAGTAAAACCAACAGAAACTTGGGGAAAGGGGAGGGAGAACGGTAGAAGTAGAAATGATAGCAAAGTTAGCATGTTTGGAAATGATTTCTACTGTTTTCCTTTGAAAATCCCCAGATATTTAATGTGGAGTGTTATAAGTGTATAAATTACCTTTTGGAAGGAATGAGTTTTAATGATGTGCTTGACAGAGGGGAAGCACAGGGGCACAGGAGAAGCCACCAGGGAGCAGAGCACAGCATGAGTTCAAAGAAAAAAGCCAAGAGCTGAGAGTAGGAAAAGTCATCAGGCAAGTTGGCCAAGGCAGAGGAAGGCAGTGGAAAGAGATGAGAGAATGGAGACAAGCTTCAGTAGATCTTCCTTCCTCATTGTTTTTCTGTCACTACTGACCCCTCCATCTCCTTTCTCTCCAAGCAGCCAAGGCAAGGTGAGACCGTCTGGCGTCTGCAGCCCTATTTCCCCCCCACCAGCTCAACACCATCTGGGAATCCACACTCCTAATGGAGTTTCCAGATGTTCACGTCATTCTGGTGTTTGTGTCATTCTGGATCTGCTCTTTCAGTTCTGATCTCCCGTGTCTCCACCATGGCATTGGACATGCATCAAAACTTCACACTATACGGCAGAAAGCACAGGAATCTCAGCAAGAGGAAAGCCGGATGCAAGTAGGGATAACTGAGCCTTTATGACTGCTGATCATGCAGGTAGAACTATCTTGCAGACAGCCACAGATGTGCTGAAGTATCTAAGGGATGTATCACCCCCTTTCCCAGCAGCCTTTAATACTGCTCAACTTCCAGCGCACACCTCGATCATCGCTACTGGGATGCCCATTGCCTGGAAGAGTTTTACAATAAGTATGGATAAAGCAACACATGAAATACCAGAAGGAACAACTTTACCACCTTGTTGGAGAAAATTTCATCTAATAGGTTGTTTGCACCTCCAACTTCCATGCTATAATCAGCAAAGTTATTCCACATAATGATGTTGCAGGGACCCTTCCCAACTTTGCACTTGCACTGCTTAAGCCACAGCTTCTCCAAGCCAGACCATATCCTTGTCATGGCTATAATTAACATTTACTGGGTTTAAAAACAGACTGGTTACAAGTTTCTTTCTTCAGACTTATGATTATTTCATGGAAGTGTCATTCAGGTGAATGTTCCCATCAAGGTCTTGAGAGACGCTGCCTACAAGGCAGGGGTTTTTTGAACCCTGAAATCTCACTGTGTGTTCTAGTAAAAGAGAATAATATAACTGCTTTATTCTGGCGCTTTAAAAGAGGAAAAAAATGCAATATTGTTCTCTGTAGCCACTCTAAGCAATTATCAATGGTGCTCTAGTAAAGCACCATTGGCTTTAGAAAGGGAGCACAAAATAAATGAGAATTAAAATCAAAAAAACAGTAGCCATTTCACAAACTCATGAGCCACAAGTACCTTTTCTGTAATTTAAATTAATCCACTTGGAAAGTTGCACAAAGACACTTTAATAGAGAAGAAATCTGCTCTGGGATTTAACACAGAACAGTTACAGTGCCTAAAACATACCCCCAAACTTCTTCTGTACTAACTTCCTGCTCAGATAAGCCCTAAGAGTTGAACTCTTTGCTCCTGATTTCCCCTGTGGAGCTGTGCAAAACCCAGGGTGGTGGGAGCATGTGCCTTGGAGAACAGGGGTCAGAACTAGAGAATCTATTCAATTGTTTTCTCACTTAAATGACAAGGGAAAAAAAAGGTTCCCTTAAACTCTCAGCCAAGGAAGAAAGTAACTTGGCAGACAGATTTCTTCTGAGTTCTTTTACGGGAAAGATTTATATTTTGCTCACCACAAATATACAGCACAGACGTATAGCACACTGCGTACATGCCTGTGCTCCTTGTAGCAGAAGTTTTTGGCAGTCCTTTCCAGGGTAAGGCTTAGGAAAAATCACACTGCTGGGGGCAACTTGGCCATTGTAAAAGCCAAAGCCAGCTTTTAACTAGATATATTAGAGATTTAGGCTGCTGTGATTTTAGGCCAGAAGGTACTACTGATCACCCAATCTTGTCTCCTGCACCACACAGGCCATAGGGCTTCTCTAAATTAAATTCCACATTTGAGTCCAATAGCTGCAGATGAACTCAACTGTCTTTTAGAAAACCATCCAATAGCAATAGGAAAGTTTCCAGTAACAGAGAACATACTACATCACAGAATACCATATGTCCAGGATTTCTTGGACAACCCCACTCCATGTGTGGTGTTTACACCCCATATGGCAAGTCAGAAACTTTCAGAAAGCTCCAAGCCTGCTGTTCCCAGGCAGAAGTTACTGCAGCTCATGGGTCTTAAGAGGTCAACCTGCCTTTGGATGAGAGCCCACACCTATCTAGAGGCCCTGGACAAAGGCAGCCATCCCTCAGATCAAAAACAATTAGGGTAAATTGCCTCCCTGTCCTCTGCAGAGGACCCTTAAAAGACAAGAATTACCCAGTACCCTACTTACACCCCCTAGTGCTTCCAAAACAAAATAATCGTACTGTTAGAAGCATCTTAGAGATACCTTGAGGAAAGGCAAGTAAAAACAGAAAGAGAAAGAAAATGCTCACCACAGTAAAAGAATTCTGACAAAGCCCTTGACCTCTTTTCTTCCTTCTTTTTAAAGCTGATTCTCTCACAAAGTCTCCTCTCCATTGGGCAGATAAGGCCCTACAGCTGCCCAGTCCTTCCACTCAGCTGTGAGCAGACTCTCTCCCCAGAGGAACAGTGTTAACCTTTTCTCTACTGACCTACTGGGCTAATTTATTCTTTGGGGTTTGGGGCACAAAGTCCCATAAAGACTTGCACGAAGTCAGTTGAAAACAGAAAGAAAATCATTGTTTCTTGAGGCTATGACAGTATTGCTGGTTGCAATTGCTGGTGGCAATAAATTTTGTAAGTTAAGGTGCATTTGCGCTTACAGTGGGTTACTGAAAGTGGGGAATTTCAACTGCATGACCATGATTTAATTTGTTTTGCACTTCATCATGCCAAGTTTTAGTGCCTCTCGTGAGACTTCATATTCTGCCTCAAAAGCAAAGGCCTAATTATTGTTGAGCTTTACCTGTTTCATATTATTACTTGAAAGTTTGACAGTCCAACGATCACCAGGCTTTCCAAAATGCATAGTGATCATGGAGACTTCTGTTCTGAGGGCTCCAATCACTCAGGGAGTTTTCAAGCAGAATCCAGCATTCACTTTCTGAAATGCAGGCATTTTTCAAGTATTTCCAGCTGGACCCGGAAGTCACTTTGGACATCTCTCCCTCAGTCCCTGTCCTCGAGATACGTAGTTCAAGGAAGGGCGGTTCCAATCCTGCTGGTATTGGCATAAAGCTGCTCTCTGTGAGAATATTTCTCAGCTCAGTGATGGTAGAATGACAGCAATGAGCTTTGGAAAGGGGCACACACCCAGCACGTACCTCAGCCCTTGTGATATAAGAGTAGCCACACAGTTCCACAACTCCTTTCCCCTTCATATCCTGGCTGCACCCAGCACAGGGAAGTCTTCTGTTTTGTTATTCCTGGATTTTTAGAGCACTATTAATGGTTATGAGGCTGTGTTTTAGCTTGTGTAAAGCAGTGGCATGCCTAATTTAACTACAGCAAACAGATAATTGCAGAGCCCTACCACACTCTATGCTATGGCCTAATGCACTCAGTCTTTTAAAAACATTGCGAGGTCTTTTATTCTGTGTTCAGACTAGGGTGAAACAGTATTAGCAATAGGGACAGGAGAGCACATTTTTTTTCCTCTCCTTTTATTCTGTGTTCAGAAACAGAATTTTACAGGCCAACCAGCCAGCTGGTGCAACATCCATTATTTACTCCTGTTGGACTGGGAATCTCAGCAAGACCCAGCACCAGCGACCTGACACTGGCAGCATAGAGAGTGGAGGAGGCAAGAAAGATGCTCCCTGATGTCCCCAGCAGACTGTTCCTGCTGTCTCAGACAGATGAAGAGCACTGCATGTTGCTCTTGTTTGGAAAGTAACAAAAAAGAAAGTCTATTTATTTATTTATCTAGCAGCATCTTAGAAGATTCATTCCCTGCTCGGTGGGCCTGATTTTTCATTGCTGCCCTGTAAGGTATTGTTTCTTACACCCATGTTGTACTCTTTTTGTAGTAGTTCAAATGTTGTTCTTTTATATAATAGAATCAAAGAATCATTTAGGTTGGAAAATACCCTTAAGATTATCAAGTCCAACCATAAAAAAGTGGAATGGTGTAACACTCACAGAGAACAAAGACATCAAACTCCTCAATACGAGGCATGTGAGCTTTTCCAGTTTTAGATAAGAATTCATCTTCACCTCTCCTCAAGTATTTGACATGTACATCTCAACCTCCCAGGACTCACAGAGACTTTTGCCATTGATTTTCCTGAGTTCAGTGGCATATACTACTTTTATTATTCACAGCACAAACTGCACAGCCTTTAAGGAAAATTGAAATAAAACAAAATAAAAGTAGAGGTTGGTATAAAAATAAAAGAAGTTGGATGTCCACCGAACACTGGGTTTTTTGTTTTCTGGGTTGGTTTTCCTTTTTCCTAAGCTACTGCTGTCTCTAGTGGCCAGAGACTCCTGGGCAGGAAGCAGACAAGTCCAACTGGTGCCATAGCACAGGTTTTAATTCTCATTTACACATTCTTGATGGAGGAAGAGAGAGATAAACACACAATACCCTCCAAACCTGTGGATATCATGGACTTTTTTTTTTTGAAAAAATGAGTGGGCCTGGCCCTTCAGTTGGTCAGGAATGCCAGTGCAGAAACTGCACCCCGCTCATGTGTGAGGTACCAGAGAGCATCGCTGGCCCCAGGGGCTCAAGGACCCCAAACGTGATGCCCAAATTCTTCCTCTGATTTCTTACTCCAAGCCCACNTTTTTGACCTTACCATGAGTGGACCTGGCCCTTCAGTTGGTCAGGAATGCCAGTGCAGAAACTGCACCCCACAGGACAGCTCATGTGTGAGGTACCAGAGAGCATCGCTGGCCCCAGGGGCTCAAGGACCCCAAACGTGATGCCCAAATTCTTCCTCTGATTTCTTACTCCAAGCCCACTCCAACCACACAAGGTCCAAACTACTGCTAGTTACAGCCACATTCAGGTGTTTTCATTTCTGAAATGCAGAGTGTTTATTTAGCAGCAGGATTAACCCGAGAGGGAAATTCAACTCCTTGTCATAACCTTTTCATTCACTCTGTGGCACTCAGACCTTGGTAAGTCGTAAGGGATCCTCAAAAGTTAACAGCCAAAACTCCACTCTCCATATACTAAATTCATACATGGTTGTTTGCACTTCTCCTGAAAAAAACGGAGAAGTTCATGATTCCAAAAACATTTAAAACATGTTGCTTTTGGGAGTAAGAAGCAGAAAGCACAAACCACAGCCATATACCCCCAATATATAACATGTTAACAAACATACATCCAGTGAGCTCCAGAGTAAATATTCTCCTGTTTTCACCCTAGATATTTTGCCTCCCAGCCCCCATTTCTAAAAGGTTTTCTTGCAGAATGTGTCATTTGTGACCAGCTTTGGGTATTTAAAACATTTATAGGGGGAGAAAGACAGATTGATGCCTTTAGTGCAGCCTGCACTCATCAGGTCTAAAGACAGGTCAGGGAGATGACAGGAATGCTAAGCTTAAGGTGACGGGCTTGGCGCCATGCTACATTTAAGCCGAGACTGAGAGTCCAGAATTTCTGGACACCATAAAGAATCTATTATCATTGTGGTCACTTTCAGCAACACTGGTTTCATTACCATCTGTCTTCATCCACCGATGCTTAGGGAATAAATATTAAATATGGAACTTTTCCTGGATTCAAGTCACAGAAGGCAGGAGGTGAAGCCACTCTCTAGTAATACGGTCTCAGACCACCTTTGAGTAGGTGGAGGAAGATAAAGGAATCAGATAAGATCATTAGCTCTGTCGAGTTGAAAATAAGGGTTCAGTTTTCAGTTGAGCAATAATTCTCTTTTCAAGGTGGGCAATATTTAAGCAATCATCCCTAGAAAATTGGTCATTACCACTGGCTAATAACCGATTTGTTAGTTAATAGCCCAAGGTGAGACCAAGGGCACTAAATGCTCTGGCAAACCACCACTGACTGCAGTATTAACAGATTTCAAGGGCATCATTGCTATTATAAACCATGTTCATTGATTTATAACAACACTAATATGTTTTATAAAAGAGCAGTGCAGTGTTCTGGAAAAATTAATCATTGCTTGCTAACCCAGAGCTGACTGTCCACTGTTCTCAGTCCTGTAGTGAGCTGGATACCATCACATTTCATTCTGTTTAAGCTGAGGAGCACAAGAACCGGGCTTGAGGAAGACAGGGAAAGGAAGGATTCTTTTCCAGAGTAAGGCACCTATATCCGTGTGATCCCGACAATGGCTGCCCACTCTCCACATCCACAACTGTGTATTTTTCCCTTGGGCTTGCTGGTATCACACTCATATCCATTTCCTCCACACTACCCCAAGAGCCATTCATAGATGGGGTCTCCTTCTGAAAGCTTTCACAGTCATCCCCAAAAAACCAAAACAGACAAGAGGCTCAGATGCACAAGCACACCAGAAAGTACTGCATTCTGCTGAACTACAAGCCCAGCACACACAAGCTCCAAGCAGCATCATCTGTGACGTAATTTGACCCCACCTGACCTCAGGGAAAGGCATTGACACCAAACTGCACTCCTTTGCTGCTGGAGCGTGCTGGGAGCACACGTGGGGATATTACAGAGCTCAGCTGACGGGTTGTGTCTTGTTAAGTGACTGTAACTCCAGCACATCACATGAATCCAAATACTCAGCAACTGAAGAGTGCAGCTATCACAGAGCTAATCAGATCAGAGCAGAGTCTGAGCACGCCCACATACAACACAGGGCTGGAAGGGAAAACCTGCAGCTTCTACTTGACCTGTGTAGCAGTTCCCCCAGCAGCATCCTTCCCTGTGTCACCCCAGAGGGCTGTAGGTAACCTATATGTACATGGAGTGCATATTATTCATTATTCTTTACCATCAGCTGAAAGGAATCTACAGAACCGTGCAAACTTCCACCTGTATGCACTTGACTCTTGTGAGCAAGGTCAGGAATTCCAAGAAAAACATTTTGTAGGAGTTTTGCCTCTGGCTTAGTTTTACCTCCTGGCACGCTGGTGATTTCAAGTGCTGTTCCAGCCCTGGTTGAGTCTTGACTCACTCAGAAAGAAGAGTAGTTAAAAAAAATCCAAACAACTTCATATTAATCATTCCCTGTGGGCAAAAAGCAACATTTTCCTAATTGCTGTAGTGCTTGAACTGAAACTGAACTGAAACAGCTCACACAGGAAAACTTCAGGTGGGGCTATTCCTCATTTAGAAAGATACTGAGAGTTCATTTGTCCCTTCTGTCCATGAATGTGTTCTCTCTGTCAACAATGCCCATCAAGCCTGAAGGAATTTCCATACTTTCAAGGGCAGGACATGGCAGTTCATGCAAGCTTTCCCAAGCTGTAGCATGAAAGCCTCAAAGAGAAAAACTTGGAGGAGAATGAGCTCTGCTTCCAGATGGCCCAGAAAACTCCTGTGACTTCCAGTCAAGTAGCACTCTTCGAGTAGCTGCAGTACTTGAAGCTTCATTAGAATTGAAACTGGGATGCCCAGCTTCTCAGTGCACCTAGATACTCCTAATATTTCAGTGGGAATTTGGTGCCTAAATACCATTGGAGCAGTCTTCAAGCAGACTAGGACTTTTCAATCTCTGCCTGTTTATTCCCAAAGGAAATTTGAATATGAACCCAGTTCGGCCAAAAGAGACAGATAGATGAGCTAGAGCTACTATATGTACATACCTGCCTGTATATAGATTAATCATAATAAGGATCTGGTGTGGACATTTCAACCCAGTAATTTTAATGGAAATGAGGCTCTAAATCTGTATTATCGCACCAAGAAAAATGGAGCTATTTTCACATCTCAGTTGCCTAATGGACTAGACACACATTTTCCTTTGTCTTGGGGAATGAGCTGTAAGTGACAGGTTCTCCCCTGGTTGTTAATGATGTTTTCTTCTGTTGCCTGGCCCGTAACAGCCTGCCTGGTACAGCAGGCTGTAAGTACCACTTTCTGCCCCAAAGCAGCTGGTGCTCACTTTGGTGCAGCAGGTTGGCAATGTGGATGCACAGATGCACACCTTGGTCACCAACCCCTTCTACTTCTGAAATGAAAATGTCTGGTGAGCTGGAATTTCACTTAAATGCAGCTGTGAACGTTTACTTCATGCAATAGTTAAGGACCCCATGAGTCTCTCAGAGGTGAGTTTTTCCACACAAAAAACTTGTTGATCTCGTTGTAAAGACTGAGCAGAAATCAAGTCAGAGTTTTCGGATCTGCCCCAGTTTTACCAGTCACTGGAAATGTGTTTCCATGTATTACACAGGCTCACTCTAAGATATGTTCTGAAGCTGGCCCTGCCCAACAGACCTAATAAAGATTGTCGACTGCAATAAAACTTCTTTGACAACTTAGAAGAACAATTGGAAACATAAATTCATGCTGTGGATCCAGCACCTCGGCAAACATTTACTGCTTCTTTTTTTTTTCTTTCCCACAGAATGTTTAAAAAAAAAAAAAGGAAAGAAGAAAGAAAAATGAGAAAGAATTAGCTGTACGTTTGTGGTTTATTGGTTTTCCTAGAATTTATTGTGATGCCAGAAATTAATTTATGAATAATAGCGAGCATGGGATCACAACAAACTTCATGCAAAGAAAAAAAACACCTAAAGAATGTTCCAAGTTGGCAAGAAAAAGCCCCTGCGTCAATTTGAATGCCAAAAAAGGAGGGTAAATCTCACATACCAGCTTTGGAAATCATTAGGGGTTTGTAAATTATGAGACAATGTTACATTGTCTTCCCAAACATTTTTTCCCATTTACTTCTCTGTGTGCCTAAGCTCACAGTGTCCTGGAATTTTATTGCTTTATGGCCACCGATATGCAGAGATTTGGGAAAAATGTCATTTTTTTTTTCCCCCAACAGTTGTTCTTTCTTTTCCTTTGAATGGAGATTGCTGTGTATTACTCACTCCCGTGTCTCTTTGACAAGGACCATTACTTATGTTTATCATAAAAAGATGCTCCATGTTACTGTCATATGGTTTCAGGATTTGTTAGTATAATGTTGCAGAGTTCGGAAATGGCATAAAACAAAGAGCAGTTTTATTTGGCATTTTTGGGATAGTCTTTCACTGCCAAGCTCCTCCCTAGTTGCTCCAATACAAGCATCTCTAAGGTCTAAAATAGAAGAGCTCATTTTGCATAGGGAAATGAAATAGAGGCCAATTCTCATCTAGGAAAAACAGGTAAAAAATGATAGAAGACACATATAGGAGGTTGCATTAGTTTGTAGCACAGTTCACATTAGCACTCCAGGGCAAATACTTCTGGCTGTCCAGGGCTTAGAGCTAGTTAAACCCTACCAGTACCAGGAGGAATGTTTCTCTATCAGGAAGAAATCCATCTCCATCACCTTAGGACTAGGATCCTTGGCAGGGAGCTCAGCAGAGAGAGGAGCAGGAAGGTGCTGCTCTAACCAGCTTAGAGAGCAGGAGCAGGACTGAAAGTCATGTGCATGAAAGGACTTTGCAGCCATATGGACTACCCTCCATCCCACAGCCAGGAAAATGCCATGCACTAGGAGGTCCTAAAGGAAGATGGAATACAATCTCCTTTACATTTCCATCAATCTAAGAAATTCCTCCCAGAGAAAAACTTTCTCATCAATGTGTAGTTACAGAAAGACTGGAAGCTGCCAATGTCTTGTGCAACACTGTACTCAAGAAAAATTTGGGAAAGATGCAAGAATTTCTCTAAGTTCTGAGGAAATGGAGCAGGAAAGGTTGGCTGGTTGGATAGGGTGCATTTGGTTCCTTCATGGCAATGTATCCACTCCAATTTCACCTGGTCAGAACTCATAATACTGGCACAGACACTGGAGTGACAGGAGGTCATTTTGTACAACAAAATCCATTAAATTAACATAATACTGACCTTACCTGACTGTTAGTCAGCCAGTGTTTATGGAGATCTTCACTATCACAAAACAATGTTGTATTCCATTTATCAAAATGGAGTTTTCCCAAGTATTCCCAGATATAGTCACAGGCCAGTAAATGCAATCTGAATCTTATTTTAAATACAATCTTCATCCTAATCACTAGGAAAAACTCAAGTAGTAAAATCTCGATTTAGATGTCAGTATAATGAAGATTTGCAGCTTGTGGAGAATATTGAAATTGTTCAAAACATAAAAATGTGAAAAGGAAAATCAACATTTTTTAAGCTGTATCTCATTCTGAATTTGGAAGAAAACTAAAAACCTCCAAACCTTCTGCTGAAATATTCTTCATTTATGCTTCATAAAAATGCTTTCTGTCAGAAAGGTCAAAATGTTTTCACACTTTATTTCCTTTTAATTTAATTCATTTATTATAGGAAATTATATTGAAATTGAAATGAAACATTTTGACCCTTTTGGAATTGAAGGCCTTTTCTTATCAAAGTGAAGCACTTCTACCTTATCTAAGTGACTTTTGAAATATTTTCCCACAAAAATGTGGATGAAGCTCTTACACTTGTGAAAATAATTCAGGTTTTTTAAATGGATAATTTTCAGTGGACTAATTCCAGTGCACTTGCCACACAGAAATATCTTTCACAGTAAAACAGACCTAAAATTGAAGTTCTTCTACTTTTACAAAAGAAAAAAATACCCAGTGCCTCTGGTAATTGTTGATTTGAGAGATGCTTGATTATATTCAGCCAAACAACAAAATTTGTACTAGACAGCAAAACAGAAAACTAGCGAGGTTTTGAAGAAGTGTAACAGCAACCTGCAAACTACAGCCACATGAAAGCCATCCTGTCAAAGCCCTGCACTGCAAAGCCTCTTCAGCACGACATTTTTAGACAACTTCTGCAAAATCCTCTAAATATGGCCAAACACTGACTTGGCACGCACAAGGCCAGGTAAAAAACAGCTAGATTTCGAGCTCCACAAGGGTTGTGCTAGAGACATTTCAGCTCATGTATCAAAATTAGGCTTCAGAGGCTTGCAGTCACTGAATCCTGCGGCAGCTCTGCGGATGGCTGCTCGGGAAGCCGGGGTGCTAATGAACAGAGAGCACAGTTAAGACTTCCTGCATTGGAAGTAAATGACAGAGGTGGTTTATCTTATTGTTTCCAATGGGTGCATTTGACAGGAGTTCAGCTGGAGCAGAGAAGGCAAGGGAAAAAAAAAAAAAAAAAAAGAAAAATGTTAGGTCTGGACCAAAATAATAATGACTGAGAATCACCGAGCTTTCCTTTCAAGTACTGTCACCTTAAACAGGGATATATCTTATCAGGAATGGAATGACAGCTATATAGGTGGCTGTAGTTATAAATGCTGGCTATAGAATCACTGGAGTATGAAAAACACATTGGGAGGATGTTTTGATTACACATTTGCTTTTGTCTTCCTTCGTCAGGTTAGTGTTGCATTTGCTCTGTTGTGTAGTAGCAGTGACTTTTATTGATTTGTGTTCTTTATACTGTAAACGCTCCTGGTCAGGGTCTGTCATCACTGCTTGGAATGACTACATTCTGTATGGTACTTAGCATGAAATATATCAATAAAAATGGTGAAGCCCCCAGAGGATTCAGCTGTGGAGTGCTGAGCATGTCCCTGACACATCTTACCTCGGGATCCACAAAGCAAGGATTCACAAAGGAATTCAAAAAGAACATTTTGCTGCGTGTTCCTTTCTGAATGTGTCTGCTCCTCTGTGCATGTGGACAGGCATTGGCATTTGGGAAAAAAAGGAGTTATGATTATATCAGGTTTTTTTTAACCTTCAACTCTAAGAATTATAAGTTTTTTAAAGATAGAGATAGAGATAGATAGAGATGCAGAAACAGAAAGGTTTCTAAAATCCCAGGACCCCGGAGATTAATTTTAAGAAAAAAGATCCATTAGCATAAGAGTGCTACTAACATAATGGAAGCCAGCAGTGATCTGTTCGGGGCTTCCCTTATGAATCCTCCTTAGAGAAACTTTTCATCTTTAGTACTTCCTCATGACCCAGTTCAGGATTTTCACTGTTATTCTCTGGGGACCTTTACACCACTGCTACTTGTCTAATTCTGGTCCTGAGTCAGCAAGATACTTTACATCTCTGCTGAGTAGCCCCACTGACTGTACTGGGATTACTCCCATGTTTAAAAGTAATATCTTGCTAGATTGAAATAACATGCCCTACTTAAAATTACATAAACCAGAATCTGCTGGGTCCAGACCCCAAAACCATCAGGTGTCTTTACACAACAACTGCTATCGAAGGTCACTCGTATGACCAGCCACAGCTCAGGAATCTCCTGTCACTACCCGGGTGCAAGAAATATATATATTTAAGTCTATCACTTTTCACTTTCAGGTCCTTGGTGTACAGAGGATGATGATACTTCGCTGCCAAAAAGAAGAAAAGGCCTTAACTGCTTTAAATTTAAGAGATTTCAATCCAGTTATTTGTTAGAGTGATGGAAGGGTAATGGAGCAATCCTGTTTTACCCAGATGAATTTCCCATGACAAATGATATTGGCTCATCATCTGTGGTCCTGATTGAATTCCAGTATTTTCCTTGCTCTAAAGCACGGATAGGGCTGTAAAGAGCTCTTGTTTTCCTTGGGACATTTGTTTCCAATTTTGCAAACACAGAGAATGTGGTTATTTTTGTAGTGCTGTTATGAAAGCCTGGCATTTTCTTCTTCATGTTGGAGTTAATTATAAATCATCAGAGTTGCACTGCCCACAACAAAGTTCTCAGACCCAGAAACCGAATCATTGCTGATCAGTGCTCTCCCACCCCTGCTCTCTCTCTCACTGTCAGTTGCTCTTTGAGGAAGGGAGGGGGCGTTATTTTAAGATGTTTTTATTGGCTTTGGAATATAAAGTGTCAGTTCCAAGGTCTTTTTTTCCCAGAGCAAGATAAACTCCTTTGGGCAATATATCATGGGGCTTTCGCATAACTTGACAGGACCTCACATTTAAATGCCTTTGCAATACCATATCTGATGACTTATGGGAGGACTGTAGTTTTTCAGGGGATGTATCATCAAAAGCCCCTTTCAGTAGCATTGGGCTTAGTCCCAGGTTTGCTTCTTTAACACTTTCAATAGAAACTTTTTTTCCTTTAAAAAAAAAAAAAACAACACAAAAAAAAGTCCTACACAACACACAAGTAAGACCATCACAGTCTGACTGTGCACGGTTCTAGGCTGGGGTTTTGTGTTTGCTTGGGAGGGTTGTTATTGCTGTGTTGATGTTGTTTTAAATTAACAGCTTA
The DNA here is from genome assembly GCA_013397135.1 of Pachyramphus minor. Taxonomy (NCBI): domain Eukaryota; kingdom Metazoa; phylum Chordata; class Aves; order Passeriformes; family Tyrannidae; genus Pachyramphus; species Pachyramphus minor. Next base: position 743,593 of record VYXB01007491.1, read on the forward strand.
GGTCTTTTGCGAATTTTATTGTCAGTTTAGGTTCAAGCATGTTCTTTAAAGGAGATTAAGCCTGAATATTCAGGTCAGAGGATCACATCAAGTTCTGTTAAAGGAAATTTGTTAAAGATCCCCTCCCACTAACCTACTTAGTGTCAGGTCTGATTTGAAAGTAGGGCACTTATAAGTGTAAAGAGTTTAATCAGGTTTCCTTTTTTATTAGAAAAAATGAAAACCCTGTTTCTCTTTAAAATAAACTGCTCTATTTTTATTTGAGTCTTGGTAAAGGCGTTTGTGTTCATTCCTAAGGCTGAGTGCATTTGCAGGAGCTGTTTGCTGCCGTCCTGTGAAAGGGGATTGTCTCCAGAAACAAAATAATCATATTTAACTTAATTGGGCCCTTGTTCAGTAAAGCACTTAAGCACAAGTATAAATCTAATCTTACTCAAGACAAGACTTATACAGGCACTTCAACCTGAAGTGCTTAATTTCCAGTGGAGTCAATGGAGCATTCCAAAACCATGACTCAGGTCCTAGAGTCATTAGACTGGCATGACACCAGGGGGAGAAAAAAGCATACCTAGATGTTATTTTTTTTTTTCTGTCACTGTGGTGGCTAGAAAATTTCTTAAGAATAAAGGTCCTTCCTTCAGTCTTAACAGCACACTTAACTTTGAGATATTTTTCTGAATTAGAGATATGAAGCATGTCAATGCATTGCAGTATAATGTCTCCTCAAAGGAAGATCATTCTGAGGCCTGAGAAATATATGTGTCATCAGAAGATGAATGCAGTGTATAAAGAGATGTTTGTAGAAGACTTCATTGGAGGTGAGGTCAGAGACCAGAACCATTACATGGAGGTTACTGTGTAACACAATCCCCAGTGGTGATACTGAAAAAAACACCACCTCTCATGTTTAGACTGATGTGTATAGTGGCTGGGAATAATTTACAAATCCACTACCTCTGTTCAAATAAAAGGGAATCAATGTTGAATGCAAATACCAGTACAAAATGCACAGCTATAAATGATGCATTAAGTTCCATTTCATTTAAATGAACAGCTTTGTGTTTGTGAAGAGGAAAGACAAAAAGACACATTTATTTTGCAGTTTCAGGTATACCGGTACTAAAATATACCTTCTGGGAAATGAGCCTGTCAGCTTGCATACATTGTGTATCAAGGAAATAATATGTTCAGTGTTAAATTACTTCCTGGCATAATGTGTGGAATCCCATTGCTGGCCATATAGCTGCATGCTCATTTACACCACTGGGCATATTGACCTTAATTCTACTATTCAGCAGGCTCAGTTATTCCTATTTAAAAAGCTCAAACTCATGGTAATAAACCTGTGGTTGTAATAGTTATGTCTTTTCCTCACTTTTCCACGAGCCTAAGATATTTAATATTCCAGGCGACTCCAATAAGCTGTTTGCATCTGGGGTAAATCAGCTTGATTCCAGGGAAGACAAAAAGGCAGTGCCAAGTCCCTCTAGCTGAGAATCTGGCCTACAGTGCCTGCAACTTCTCTAGAGGCTAATGGGGAAAATGCCTGTCATTTTGCGGCTTCTTTCTCTCCACAAACACATTTAAGACAAGTTTGGTCAATTATCCCCATGTCTCCTATATCCATTTAGTGTAATTCCTATTAAGTGCAGTTCCACCTACAGCACTAATGGGAGAAACACTGATCAACCACAGGTCCCTCTTTGCTATATTTAGCTCACACAAACGCTTGTGATTCCAGTGCATTGCCAGGGGAGTGAGATCGTTATAGACTATACCACTTCCATTTGACTTCCCGGGAGGATAGACCAGCATGGGTGAAATCCAGAAACCTACTTCAACAGACGTGCAAATAATAATAGGTGTAAGCAACTGGAAGCTCTGCAGTCACAACATCCTGGAAGCTGAGCTGAACTAACATTAAACCAGGCATCAAGAAAGCTCAGTTCAACTTCTGTCACTACGCTGTGGTGTCACCCTTCACCACTTCGTGGCTTTCTACGTTATTTTCTCCCTTCTGTGTTTTCTCTCTTTGCAGCAAGAACCACGCCCAGCCCAGAGTGTGTTTGCAGTGAGAGTCACACCTTGGTCTTAGTGCTTGTCTCGGCTTCGCCCTCAGCTTTGCCTGGCAGGAAGTGGTTTCCAGGTTGTTTGTCAGCTGCCCAAGCAGACAGGTGAGTGGGGTGTTGTTTCCCCTGAGGGACACATCTGCCCTGTCTGCAGGCTCTGCATGTGCACCCAGGGAAACCTGGTCCTCTCTCACAGTGCTCTGGGCCATCACTCTTTCTGTAGAACTGATGCCTGAGATTCCCTGTGGTTCTCTGGGCTCAGGCACTTTGGCATTACATCTCTGATGCTGACAGGACAGCTATGGTGGCAAACTGAGGGAGAGTTTTTGGTGAAGAATCAACACACAATTGAGCTTGCTGCTCCCTGGAATGAGCTCTGGCATGATCAAAAGGACAGCTTGTGTTTTGACCCTTACATGTTTGAGTAGACCTGGGTACAACTCACAGATAAGAACCTGCCTGAAGTCTCTGTGGCACAGAGGAGTATGATCTGGCTGCACCCCAGAAACACCCCACAATCAGAAGCAAACTAAACACCACATTACTCCTGATATCCAGCTTCGTTAGGTCTGCCAGGTGGTAGGGTTCTGCCATAAGTGCAAACAAATAAGAATACTAACTCAAACTACAGTCAGTTAAATGTGTGCTTAGAGCTAGGGATATTTAAAAAGCTTCGTAGAGGTCAGCACTCAGGCACATGTGCACATCCGGCTCCAAAAATGGTTTTTTATTGGGCAGGAAGAGGATGTAACAGATAAGCATGCAAAATCAAGGCAGTGGGCAGGAGGGAAACAGATAAGGAATCAGAATCTAGAAGGAATGCAATGAAACTTGTTTTCAAAATTTGTCCCTGTATCTTTAGACCAGTGGAAGGCCTGGGCAGTCTGTTCACACAGAGACACCAGGATCCTGCACATTCATTGTCCTTCACTCTTACCCCCCCAGAGAGCAATTATCCCTGCTACATGCTCATACACTCCTGAGTACCTTTACCTTTCCTAATTCACAGTGAGTTTGAGGTGAGACCAAAAATCACTTGACAGAGGAAGTCAGACAACGCTGGACAATGTGTTGCTGCTGTTTGAGCTCTTTTAGGTCAGATCTTCTGCAAACAACTAAAGAAGAGGATCGTTGACAGACAGTACTGAGAGTGGGCAAGAAACCAAGGAATCAGAAATAGCTTTTTAGAGGAGCAAAGCAGATAACAAAACTCAGTTCCCTCCAGCTTTGTGTTCCACATCCCCTAAGCCCTTCCTATGATGCTCTCTCTCCTGTCCCACACAGTAACTTCTACAGTTGCCTCCTCCACCCCCTGTTAGCTGAGCATGAGGCAGCACAAGCTGTGGGTGTTTTGTGGCATCATTTGTGCACAGAGGTTGGCCATTACATATGATGACTGGCCAGCTGGCTGCTGCCTCTCTGGATGCATGAGATGAGCTATAACTGCATTTCTCAGTGGTGGCACTATTTTGGGTCTTTCTTCTCTGCCCAGCTGTTTGTTTTTTCCTGAAGCTCTAGGAATTTTTAGCTCTGAGTTCAAATGTGATTGAAATTGGCCAACTGGCTCCAAAACTGTTGTGGAGGGGAGGATAGACAAGCAAAAAGGCTGTACTGTTTCCCCAGGAAATCAGTCTCTGATAAGGGCTGGAAAGGATCTTGAGAGATCACCTAGACTATCTGGCTGCCCCAAGGCAGGAACAGCTTTGGCTACATAAGTCTTGACAGATGTTTTTCTGCCTTGTATCAGGCATTGAACACTGGCTTGGGAGTGTGCCCAGGAGATGAGAAAACTACCTATCTTCAAACTACCTGGCAAGCTTTTCCACGAACTTGACACAGCATTTCTCAACACCTGGAAACTTGAGAACATCTGCTTTCCACGTGGGCAGAGCAGGGCTCAGTTACATCAAATCCTCACATCCATATTTTAATCTTATGTGGCTGACTACACTGGGATCAGCACAGCTCAGGAAGACTGGAGCATGAGTGACTTCACACCCTCTGCAAACATCCCTCAGTTTCTGCCAATGTGGCTGTTCTTCCTTACACCAACTGCCAGTGAACCCAAATACATTCTACCAAGGCAGTTCATTGCAGGGCAATGTCCCTTCTCCCCCCACACTGCTGGAGTGGCTCTGGTCTAATGCATCTGCTGGTGCCATTTCAGCCACACACTCCAACCCCAAGTCAGTTCAGCACACCACAAGACCAATTCCTGTAATAGCCACCAAAGAGTCTCTTAAAACACTGCACCATTATGTTGCCAGAACAGTAGGAGATGGGAGTTATAGCTAGAGGAAAGGAGGTTCGGCTGGGCTGTCCCTGGGCTGATGTTGGATTTTCAGCACACCCAAGACAGACCACACATGAGGCAGCTCTGACCTGCCAGATGGAACTGGCATTAGAATTAGAGTACTATGAGGAGAAGCTTTTGCAGATTACTAATTTGCCTTTTATATTTTCTATTCTTCTGCACCCTAAAATAAAGCTCAGTCCATTTCAATGCTTGACAATTAAAAAGAGAGGAGTTCAGCCAGGACAGAATAGTGACCTCTCTTTTTTCACAAGCTGCTATGAGATTGCAGGTCTAAATCCAATCACATGCTGGGTTAGCTAGGAATCCATTTCAATCCCAGGTCCTCATTATACACATGGGTCACTCTGTTGTCAAAAAGTGACCTGAATAACATGAGTAACTCAGTACATGCCAGAAATATTTCTGACCTTATTAAACAATCTCCGTGCTCAGAAAAGAGGTTTTTCACTCATCAATCACTGTTTTATTCACACACGATAACAACCTCATTAAATCATATGAGAGTTGCAGGAGATTTTATATGCTAATTTAATACCAATGTAACCAATTACACAAACTTCACATAATATTTTTAAAAAATCAAGTGGGTACTCAATTAGCATGCAGTGACCATTTATTAAAATCTCAATTAATTCCTTGTTTAAGACTTGTGCAGTGATCAAACTGTGCAAATTCTAAACAAACCCACCAGGAAAAGCCCTGGCCCTGAGATAGCAGCACTGCATTAGCAGCAGAGATGCCCCTGTTCTGCAGGAGCTCTCTGACACTGCCTCTCCCCCTACACAATGAGCACGGCATGCCCCTGGCACTGAATGGCACTGCCCCATTTGATGGAGAATCAAGTAGCAGACTCAAAGAGTACAAAAAGCTTTGGCTCTCATTCTACTTCAGCTGTCTCAGATCAGACTCGTAAGGTCCAAACACGCAGCCGAAAGCAGTTTAGTGAGTTACCAACAATCAGCACAGCCCCAGCAATCAACTCTGTTGGCATTAGAGATGAAGTAAGATGTGCCTCACAAGCAGAGTCAGCTGATGGGCAGTAACTTGTACCATGATTAGAAAGTTACTTAGCCAGGATGTTGAAGCGCATCTCTGAGGAGTGCTCCAACCTTGGGATGGGGGTTCCTGGGACAATTCAAGGCATTCCTGTCCCTTTCTCTGTGCCACTGTTGGAAGTCCTAGTGCACAAGCAGGAGCTAAAAGAATGAGGTTTGGCCTTTGTAAAGATCTGACTTGTGGGTGGGAGGGCCACTGCCAGCCTGCATGTCAGCAGGCATAAATCTCTCAGACCTGGCCCCTCGCAGAGCTGTCTGGCCACGGGAAACCCAATTTGTCTGTGGTGGTGATCAAGCACCACAAATGCAGAGTCTCTAAATCTTATAAATAAAGATTCCTGTTGTAACTCAACAACAGCTGCTCATCTCTGCCGTCACTGTCATTGTAAAGCTTTCAGCTCCCTTCACAAAGTGCATCACAAACATTCAACAACCTTCCAAGAGCAAAAAACCACGTTTGGCCTCTCCAGCTGTGGTGAGGTTTTCATGCATTTCCTTATGGAAGACAATTATGTGCATCGCTTCCAGCTGAGCAGTTGAAAAATCTGGTTTAGATACACAAAATGTTTCCGTGCACTGAGAGCTCCTTTCTCACCTGTGAAAACAGAGCAAGGGTCACATGTGCAAAGTTGTACTCACAAGTGGCACAGCTGTGTTCTGAGAAGCCGGGTGGAAAACTTAGCCCATAGCAATTTTACATTTTTCACAGGGTTTATTATGAGCTCTCTTACAGTTTTACCCTGTGGTCTCTTGGGATTGTGTCACAGGTGGTTTTCACTTAATGGTGTTAATCAAGAAGTAACTGTGAAACTGATGTGTGTCACTGACTTCAGTGAGACTGTTCACCTCGCAGCAAAGAGAAGTTCAGATTTGGAGGAAAAGATAAAAATAACTACCCAAAGGGTCTGCTCTTGTTCATGTTGGTGTCTCCTCCTTTTTTCCACAACAAATCCTTTAGCAGTATTCAGTGCAATAAAAGAAATCATCAGACAGAACATGTTGCTCCATCGAGCCTTGCAAGGGAAGCAAACCCTCATCTTTCTTGATCAGCTCCTGAGATGCTTTGGAGAAATTGTTCCACTAGATGTCAGGGCCGAGCACGGAGCGACAGCCAGGACCCGGCTCCCTGTTCTGCTGGTTCCTCATCCCGCTGGTCCTTCATCCCACGTCGCTCAGAGGCAGCGCTGAGGGACTCGAGGGTCGGCTTGGAAGGCAAATTGTTCTGTCTCCTGCTGGAGAAAGGCGCAGGGAACAGGAGGGGGCCCTTCCCTGTTGGTGTCCTGCCTTCCTTAATCCGCAGAGGAGATTTGCGTGTGTGATTGGCTTAGTGGAGGGAAGCAGAGTTAAAAGTGCTTCTGGAATGTGCTGATGTATTACTCTGTGGTGTGCAGCCTGTGGGTGTTTCCGAGGGTCCTTGGGAGGTTACTGAGGGTGCAGCTCTGCAGCAACTTGAGCAGAACTAATGGAGCAGGGAGGATATGCTCCTGGGAAAAGTCTATTTGGCACAGGGCAGTGTAAGGATGGTTCATCCTACTAATCCTGCCATGCAAAGCAGGCTGTGACCTGTCACACATAGGAAGATGTGTGCTGTGTATCAGATCTCCAGATGGTGAATGGACAGAGCTCTCAGCTGTGGTGCAGAGAAGTATCTCTGACAGGGATTTTAGGGTGCAAAAAGTTCACTCCCCTCTCCTGACCCTGAGCTGCCACTCACATCCTCAGACTGCTGCTATGACCACCAAGGTGTGAGGCTGAGAACATACACAGCAACAAGGCCCTGGTGCACAGGGCTGCCTGTGGGAGACCACGGCAGGGGATTCAGTCACGGAATTCAGTCCAGAGCTCCATGCATGAGGCCTTGGGAGACCTACATTGGAGAGCAGTGGCTCAGGGAGTCACAGAGGGGCTGGGAGACACCCTGTGAGATCAGCTGGCTCTGTGTGGGACTCTGAGCAGTGAAGCTCCAAGGTGCAGGACAGGGTATCCAAGATTCACACACCTCAGTAGAGCTGCCTGCACACATCTCATGATACCTTTAACGTCGTGTTACCCTTCCACAGCTACCCCTGGATAGCCTGGGAGTTTCTGTGCTCCCAGCTAGAATGAGCAAAGAGCCCACACAGGGGTGTGAGGGTGGTTTCTTCTGCTAACCGGAGTGAACTCGGGGAGGGGGCCCCCCAGTGTGATCAGAGGTCCTTGCCTACAATATCTGGGTCAGGCCTGGGAGCAGGTGTGTCTGCTTGAATACGTGAGCTCTTTAACAGAAAGGCAGAGCCACCCTGACTGGTTAGGCTCGTTTTTCTCAAGATTTCTGACAAATGCTTTGTATTCAAAAGGTCAGACTGGCAACGGCACCTCACACCCTGGAGCAAAGAGTCATTCCTCACTGTTTCACTCTGCTCATGGCTGGCTGCCCAAGCTGGCTCCATCTCCGTGCATCTGACATCCAAACTCTTCTCAATGCAGGGGAAATGTAGCCAAGTCCTGGCATAAACTGTCAGCTCAAACAGAGGGGAACAGCACATGGATATCAAAAATGTGATGATGGGTATTAGCCCGTTACCCGAGTCCTGCCTGTAACTTCCCTGCAAGTGAGTTTTTCTCTTTCACCAAGGGCCTTACTCTTTTGCTGCAGCAATAGTGTCACAGTCCCGCGTTTGAAAGGGAAACAGGGAGGCTGTATTGCTTTCCTCTACAAATCCTGTAGTAAACAGCTGCAGATCTTGCATAAGATACTTGTCATCCTTTGCATATTATTGTAAGACAGAAGCGAGCAGAGATAGTGTTTAGAAGGTGGGCATACTCCTAAAAAGAGACAGCTCCCTTCCCTGAAGCAGTCTCTTCTCATGGGCTAAATTTCATGTCAGGAAGCACCCACCATGACCTAACTCTTTGCACTTCTATGGGGAAATCATTTCCCCCAGTGACCAGTTTTGATGACTCTTCCATTAGTAGGTGTGAAAGTGCCTCCAGCAGCCCTGTTTTCTGTGCAGTGGCAACCCTGGGGAGTCTTCAGGGACTCTCAGTAGAAGGAAATGCATTGTCAGCTGCCAGAGCAAGGAGCAGACCTGTCCCAGACAAGAAAGAGAGGTGTTTAAACGAAAAAGCAAATACGACGGTGTTTGCAAATATACTGGGTACCCAAAACAGGAAAGTCCTAGCCAGACTGACTCAATTAGATGTATTTCTCATGCTGACAATCTCATACCGTATTTGTCAAGGTCTGTCCTAGTAGACATTGAACTCCTGTGCACATTTCATTTTGTTCTTGGCACAGGAAAAGACAGCCTTTGGTCTCCCTCCTGCATGACCCTGTTCAGATCACTAAGGTGGCAGAAAATTAACCCTACAAAAAGAAAAGAGTCATTAGTTTGTAAACTCTCATCCAACAGTGAGTGTGGAAAGAATGCACAACTAAGAGCTGTGCCAGTCCCAGGATAGAACAGCTTAGGCCATTGTGATACTTATTTTTCCAAAAGACCTGTCTCCAGACAGAGGCAGGAGGGCAAGTCCAGCCCTCTTGGCATTGTGGTGATTTAGATCAGTTTAAGGTAACTGAGAAAAAACTCTCCGAGTATAACTGCTCTTCTATGATATTCAGTATTGGTTGGTTGGTTGGTTGGTTGGTTGGTTGGTTAAATCGTTAAAGAGGTGTCCAAGCACACAAACCAACTGCCCTGGTTGCTGGGAAGTGCCCTGTGTCCAAGCAGAGTTTTTAGCCCATGGAAGGCTTTCTCTATAAAACAAAATTATTATAGCCAAAGAAATGAAGGAGGTTAATCCAGACTTCAACAAAGAGGAACAAAGCTGCTCACCCTTTCTCCAGAGGATTAAAGCTGATTGCTTAACAGGAATCCAACTTAGGCCGTTTATTTTTCAAAATAGTTGGCAGCGAGTTTTATTACACAACAAGGTTTGAGACACAGACTTGTTGAAAGAGGGAACCTTGCACCAAACTGTTCAAATGAAACCTTCAGCATCTTTCAGCATTGGCAATATTTAACACAAAACATCTTATGCCCTTTAAAAACAGCTTTAAAAAATTTTTCATAAAAAAGAAAAAAAGTCCAATCTCTTCCTGTCTCTATAAGAATACTTATTATACATGTGTTGGGAGACCAAAATAAGGATAATGTCTTCATCAGCATTCTGGTAAAAAAAAAAAAAAAAAAAATTGGAAAAATGCTATTTGTGGAAGTGTATAAGAAACAAAAAGGATCTTTTCAAACTCTTTGAAGTGAAGGTTTTCAAATGTTATATTTTTTTCACAAGAGTATTTTTGTGAGATGATATAATGTACAGTAAGCCATTCGGAATTTGAGATCAGGAATAATAACTGAGTTACGTATGTATAAAAACAACTTGGCTATCATCTTTTCATGAAATATACACATTTTGCTTCATACTAAAACAAAACAGTATTAGTATCACTGTTGTTACAAATTAATCTTATTTGATATTGTAATTAACCTGTGATTTCCCCCCATTATTATTTTATGTATCACTGAAGGATTATAATCAGAGTGAGATCTTATTTATAGTTTCCAATACCTTATGCTAAAATTTCATCCAGTACTTTCAGATTTCAGCTGTTATATCTATCTGAATACCAAAGGCAGGTATAAGGACAACATTATTACAGTGCACAGAAAATTAATCTGGAATGATTGGATCCTTCAAATAAGTTACCACATGGCATTTTAAAATTACCCTAATTTCTCTTTTATATATATATATAAAACCTTAATTGTTTTATCATCTCTATGGGTAAAAAGTGCTACAGAAATGTGGGATTGTGAGATTGCATGAACTTATCTCCGAGAACCTCTAGAAACCCAGAGTTTTCTGATCCTTTGTAGATCAGAAAGTCCCTGGTAGAGTTAGTTTGCAGTAACTCTACCACTGCAAACATCTAGGGCCACTTTAATTCTCATTAGTGAGATTCTCCTGTAAAACAAGAGATACCAATGGCACTCCACAAACCCACTGTTTTCACTAAATTCTTTTTTGTTTAACACATCAACTTTCTGAATTTAGAAGACAAAGAAATTAAGAAGAATGCAGGGTAGGAACATACCAAATAGGGCCATAATGCCAGGAACTGGCAAATACAGAACTGACCAGATCTGCCTCTCAGAGCCTGAAATTCAGCCACTGGCAAAATTCCTGTGCATATATTTTCCTATAGGCAAAACTACCACTCCTGTCTATCATCAAAGATAAAGTGTTGTATCTAGTTTTGTCAACTAACAGTTACTTTCATAAAATAAACCATATGCGTAAGGTTCTTTTCAAAGAATTCAAGTTCTGGTCATGATGATGATGGATGGATGAAATCAGCACCTTTCTATCATTCCTAGGCAAGGTTTTCTTGGATCTATGTTACACAGAAGTACTCCAGCATGTGTCTGGCTCAGTGAAGAATAAACATTCCCATTTCCACTATTCATCTCAGTCTCTGACGTACATGTGTGACCAGACCATCCTATTGCTTTGACTGGTTTGGGCTTGCCAGAGTTGACTATAGGCTGTGGGCTTCCAACAGGCTGAGCACAGATGCATAATGCATTATTTTTGTAAAAGAATGCGCTGTGAGTCTCATCTATGCTCCTTAAGAGCAACCCCAGTAGGTTTTGGTGAAGCCAGTCACTGAAGCTTTTACAAATGCAAGTGTCATAAAGCGTTGAAGATCATAATTATTGACATTCTTCATCAGTAACAGTAATTGAATGACACACTCAGAAGGCCTCCCTTAAACACTTTAATGGCTTATTGTATCTTCAGGCTGCCAATCTATCCTTTCACTCCATACTTCAGTACTTTTATGTTTGTAGGCCACACATACAGCATTGTACTTCTTTTCTTTTTACAGTGTCTTTCTTTTAAGAAGCTGTAGAGCCATCAGGCACATGCTGTAAATGAGATATGACGTCGCAGTGTGGCCACTCTAGGAACATATATTCAATAAATATGTAAATTAGTTCAAGTACATCTCCCCTCAGATGGGAAAAAGTATGGGAATATGGTCAACTATCACATTAAATTATCTTCTCAGTGGAAAACAATAACATTGTAAAGAACCAAAGAAAAGGGGAAGCAAGTAACTAAAATTAACTAGATTTTTTTCTTAAAATGCAACAAACAGGCTGATTCAGTGGGAATTACCAAGAAGCATAAAGACCATCTCATATCTCCAAGTTAAAAAAATAAGCTTGTAAAGCCAGAACAGCTGCACTGACTTCGGCACTGCCAAGCATGACTGAAATGAGTCCCTCACTCAGTGGGACTGCGGGGCAGCAAATACTGGGGACTTTTGTTGATGTCCCTTATTCCGTTTCTGGGTGATATTCTGATATCTTCTTGTTGGCTACAGCTGCAAATGAAAGGCAGTGTTGTGCCCCAGGATTCAATGGATGCCTCAGATGAACTTAGTAGAACACAAATTATATGATTTGGAAGCAGAATACTCGCTAATACTGCTGCAGAGTCAGTGGGGCCCATCCTGCTTTCAGCTACGTCACTGTAAATCCAGAGAAAACTTCACTCAGATAAATTAATCAGTTCACGTTTTATTAGGATAAATGAGACAACTTCTGACAAATCATTCACCACTCAGATGATTTATTCTCCTTGATATTTAAATAAACACATAATAAATGTGCACCATCAATGCACATGGGAACTGAGTGCAGTGTGGCAGCCAACTGACTTGGTTTTCTCCTTGCCATACAGAGAGACAAGGAAGCCACTGGTGGGAACCAAGCTGCAAGGAGACATGCCAGGGCATTGTGCCTCTGCTCCTAATCTGCTGTATAATTTTAGAAGCAGTTTTTGCCTGCCCTGTGCCTCCATCTCCCCTTTTATCATTCCAAGTGGACTGACAATTATTTGTCATGATAACATTGGGGACTCAGTTTTGATTCTGACCCATCAAACTTCAGTCAAATAACCTAAGAAACAACGTCCTGTTTTATAAGAGAAAGAGGCTTTTATTCCTGAAAATTTCTCAGCTGTGACACACAGTTTGGAGCACATAATTTTGAGCAATTAACACCACTGATACACCAAGTCTCTAAGCCAGCATAAACCAGGACTGCTCCTGAAGGAAATGGCCCTTCCTTCCCCATACCCCCAGCCCACATTCCACTTCACTCCCTGTGCTACTCCCTGCCTTGTGCCAGCACAAGTGTTCTTGTGGCCCCGCAATGAACCAGATCAGGGAACTCATCCAGGTTGAAACTAACCTGGGGAAAAGGAAGTTGTTTAGTTTTAAGCTGGCAGGCTTCCCTGGCCTGGTTCACTGCACAATCATGTGTGTGCTGGTGCCAGCTAGGGAAAGGAGCAGCCTTGGGCCAGGAAGGAGAAGGCAGAGGAACAGGAATGGTGGACTGCCCTCTGAAAGAGGTTGTTGCAGAGCTGGCTTTTGCCAGCCTGAAGTGTTTGTAGAAATGTGGCACATATTTAAAATCTCGCTTTTCGCAGAATATTTGTCTTCAGAGGATTAATGCTTCCAGCCTTGGACATCTGTGGAGCACTGCTTCTCCCTCTCTCCCCCCAGCCCAATATACTGGCACGGAATTAAAGCCTTGAGAAACTTGAAAGCGACAGGCCTGGGGATTTTGTGACAAATGCAAAAATGCTCATATTTGTCAAACCATTAGCAAAGGGGCACAGCTGTTGTGAGCGCCTTGACCCCGTGCCAAGTATGCTCCAGCCTGCTGGAATCTGCATGCCTGGATCATACTCACTCTGGCAACTCCCATCCAGATCCCTTCTGCGGGTCTGTGGCAGGTGCCCAGACAAGCACAGTTGACTCCAGGATGTCCAGAGGAAGATCACTGCACACTACATGAGCCATAAGTATTTGCTAAAACGCAGGGCTGTTTGCATGTGGCTGCAGCACTTCCAAGGACAACTGGGCTCCAGTGCTGCAGCCGCTTTTGCCCACCATGGAGCTGAAGTCCTGCCAGCTGTGAGCCAGCTCCTACAGGTTGGAGCAGGGCAGCTCTGTCCTGCATGACTAGAGCCCGTGGTGCTGGAAAGCCTAACACGGGAATAACCGAGCAGCTCTGGACAGCAACAGCCCAGACCATGCCCAGGCCCAGTGGTGGCCTCTGCAACTGGAGGCAGTGGCTGCAATTTCAAATTTGGAAGAAGACAAAATGAAGCCACAGCCTTCACTCTGCAGGACTGGGAACCAGGGAAGATGGGAAGAAGGAGCAACCTCAAAGGTGTAGAGCAAGAAAAGATGAGGTAGAAGTTGGTAATCCCATAAACATGGTAAACCATATATGTTTGATAGCTTCTTTCACTAACCCTGCTGACCCCAGGAGAGCTGGGCAAAGCACAGCGCAAACATCTCAGGGCTGTGTATGATGGTCTAGGCTAAGTCTACTAGAGAAGGGCATTAGTCAGGCTTCCTGGCTTTGCACAGAGGTGGTTGGTGTTCCACTCTCACATCACAGAGCTCCAGTAACTCTGTTAATAGCTAAGCCCAAAGCATTTCATTTTGACTAATCGTCCAAAGTTCAGGGCTGATCCCAAAGCCCTCTGTCAGCAAAGCTGGTTAGAAATGCCATGTGATTTGGCCTCCACCAGATTCCCAGAAGTCTTTGGGCTGGAAATACTATGAGGATTAGGCAAAAGTGAAATCTTTCTCTTAGATTATCTAGATATTATTTGTCTCTGCTTAGTAGAGCAAATATGTTTACTTTCCATATTTGCCCATCAGTTTGAGACTTTTTTGTTACTGCTGCCAATTTTTGGGTACTTTAAAGCCTGACAAATCCTTCCTCTCTTCTGTACCATGTTATGTTTGCTGGAAACACTGATTAATCCCTTTCCACCTCAGTCTTCAAGAGCAACTTTCACTGTATGTGTTCAGGAGGAGTGTCTCCAAGGCTACAACAAGCCAGAGAGAACAATGTTTGAAAGTGAAGCTGCCTACTAAAAATAATCAATTCTCATTCTGGCTGGTTTCCATGTTACTGTCTGACCTCTGGTCAGACTCTGCCACTTTCACCATTCTAAAAGAATATAAATTTTTTTTACCCCTACAGTTTGTACTTCCATAGTACTCTGCTGGGTGGGATGAGCACTAAACAGTTTGTGTACATAGAGAGATGCTTCCACAGGTTCTGCCCTAACCAGCCATGGTGACACAGGAAGAGGAGTGAGGAAGGTTTGTTATGACTTAAGTCAGGGAGAGATTTCCTCTTCTGTATGTCATTGTGCTGGTGTGAGACCCTGTCCCAAACTATGTGACAATGACTTGCCTACCAGAGTACAGCACCTTCCCCTCTTTAGGCATCCCTCTTTAGCAGGCTCATGTGAGCATCCTACACTTTATTTCCTGCAAAATCATTTGGATCAGTTCATCCATCCATCCATCTATCTATCTATCCATCCATCCATCCACCTGCCATTGCTTGAATTCAGGATCACCCGTGGGAGGTTTCATTGCCAGAATGGCTGGGGCAGTAACCTCTGGCAAGGTAGATGATGATGATCTCCTGGGAACAGCAACATCTTCTACCAGAACAGCTGGATTTGTTCACAGCTGTGTAAACTTTGACTAGCTAAATCCGGCTAGTCAAAAATAGACTTCCAAATCACTCCCAGGCCCCATGAGCTCAAGTTAAGTGAAGTCTCCTCTCTGTCACACAGCCCTTCAGCTGCTGGGAAGAGCTCCAGCAGTTAAAAGCTACTGAACATCAGGCCTTGTAAAGCTTCTCATCTCTGTGCTCCTTTCTCCAAACAAAACTAACATCTCTCTCAGAGCAACCTGAGTAAAAAGTATTAAAATGATCAAGAAATGGTGAGATGCCCACACTGAGATCAAAGACAAAGCAGAACTCTCAAACAGCATAAACAAGTAATGTTATCAAACTCTCTTTCAGCCTCTCCAGCAGTGGACTTAGGACCTGTGGATAAGTAAACAGCTCTTTACAGGTGCATTAAGCAAGTTTATAAAATAATTACTGTGCCAATGGAATGACAGATTTTTCCCCAAATACAGTAACAAATGTCCTTGCAGTTGTCACTCAACGTGCTGTAATGTGCAGTTCAAACAGCAGAGCCAAGAGAGATGTTTCATGGACAGACTACTCTCTATGCATACATGTAGGTGCCCCCATTCACACAGAGACACAGACCCTTCCCTGGGACTGAGTGGGCAAATCAACACTTTTTCAAGGATATTTTCCAAATAAAAGGATGAAGGAAAACTCAGAACTGAGAAAACACGGGGAAATAAAACTGTATGGGCAGGTTTCCACAGCTGTCAATTAACTTTCTTTTGTGAATTAAAGGAGCAGGTGGATTTAAAAAAAAAAAAGTAATTTAGGAAATATCCTAAGTGTGAAATTCAAGAGGTAAATTCAGTGGGATGATTATAAACTCCTTGTGAGGCAGGAGAATCAGTTCTGTAGTTTGCCAGTCAAGACAGACAAGAGTCAGGTAGAGTGAAAATCTTTGCTGTGATCATTACCAGGAGGGGAAGAGATAAGGTGAAACTAGAACCTGAGTCTCCTCTGTGTTGTGAATATATCTCAGTCAGTCTTGATGGAGTCACCAGGATGATGTCCATTCTTTTCAAGGGATGCTGAATTAGACTAACCCTGAAAAGAAAATATATAGAGACTGAAAGGAACATGAACCACCCCAAGTAAAACTCATCTGGAGCACATACAGGGACAGCTGAAATTTCAGAGCCTTTTGTTGGAAAATGTCTACAGAATGAGCAGGGGGCATTTAGTGGGAACTGGCTTTTCATGACAGTATTCACCCATTATTATGCCAAGGATGATTTCCTTTTATTCAGAAAATGAAAAAGGATCTAAGAAAAATTTTGATGAAACGAAAAAACAAAACTGTAACTGAAATATTTTCCACTGGAAATAAAGGAACTGAGCCATTTGCCTGCTGGCTCTCAGTATGCTCACTTATCCCCCTGGAACTAGCTCTCCACATCCCACCTGATGCCTCTTCCCTCTGCTGCAGACTGGCCTCCCAGAGCTGCAGAGCAACTCAACCCCCTGCCTGAGATCATAGGCAGAACAACCCAGTCTTTCCAGTCTGCCCCAGCTCCCCAGGTATTTTGGCACAAGTTCACTAACACAGGCCTTTTCACTGGCAGAGGAACTCAGAACTGGAAAAACTTGAGATATTTGAGGTCAGAACCAAACATGTCAGCAAAGCTTAGCTGAAAGGAATCTTGCACAATGTCTGGGTACTCCGTGCCAGGAAGCAGTTAGTCCTAATGCCCCTCCAGTTCATTAACACCAAATCGACTTACAGGAAAAAAAAAAAAGAAAGGAACAAATTAAAAAAAAACCAAACCTACACCAAAAACAACAAAAAAACCCACACCAAAATAAATTAAATAAAGGAAGCTGGCTGTCCTTGTTCCTGATCAGTTGGCTCCTTTACATACAGGTCCCCTCTCCTCCCTGCAATGCTGTATCCCCCTTGCACCTCAGTGCCATTGCCTCTGGCAAGGGTGTCTCTTTCACATGAGGGATTACACTGTCTAATTGCTGTGAGCTATGGAAACCCAGCGTTCTGCTGCAACATTCATCCCAGTGCTCTCTCAAGTGCAGCTGGTGTGTTTCTCAAGAGCCAGTCTGGGCTGATCCCATTCTCTGGAAAAGGACACACATTGTTGCTCAGCAATGGGTGTGCTGGGAAGAAATTCTAGCTGTGGCAAGATTTCAGCAGGCAGTTGCAGTCTGCAGTAAAACTGAAGTTCAGCTGGCTACAGCCAAGCCTTGGGTGGGTTCCTGGTGACTCTTCAGACAATTACGGTCCCCAGTGCTCACTGCACCTCAGAACTTGCCTATTTTCAAGGGACATTCAGCTCTTTTTTTGTCTCAAGGTCTGTCAGTGGGCATTACAGCCATATTCAGCATGTAACCTTTTCTGGCTGATTAAAAAAACTGTATTGAACCTCAAGTGAGACAATCCTATACAGCAGAGTGTCTGTGTTCAGCTCTGTGCATGTGCAGATGTGCTGAAATGCTAAGAGTTCTCGCCAAGAGATCAAGAAATCCTCCTAAGAATCATAAAATCATTAAAGTTGTTAAAGACCTCCAAGATTGCCGAGTCCAACCTTTGACCAATCACCACCTTGTCAACCAGACCAGAGCACTGAGAGCCCAGTCAAGCAATTTCTTGAACACCTCCAGGGATAGTGACTCCATCACTTCCCCAGGCAGACCATTCCAATGCTTAACAGGGAAGAAATTCTTCCTGATACCTAACCTGAACCTCCCCTGGCACACCTTGAGGCCATTTCCTCTTATCCTGTTATCTGGGAGAAGAGGCCAATCCCTACCTGGCTACAGCCTCCTGTCAGGGAGTTGTAGAGCGCAATAAGGTCTCCCCCAAGCTTTTCTCCAGGCTAAACACCCCCAGCTCCCTCAGCCACTCCTCATCAGACCTGTTCTCCACACCCTACACAGCATCCTTGCCGTTCTCTGGAAGCATTCCTGTACCACCCTGTCTTTCTTGTAGTGAAGGGCCCAGAACTGAACATAGGACCATGTAGAAACCCATCCCAGCTTTTTCTCTTTTGTATGCTGACAACACAACTCTAAGCCTGTAAAGTTAAGTGGATAAACAATTATGAGAAGTTCAAGTTGGGTTTAAGCATAACTACATCGTGTAGAAATCCAGAGAAATCAAGTTTTCACAGCTTTTGCAAAGTTGTATGGATAGGGAAATGTTGGTTATTGTTTGAGACCCAGTCTGACAAGAAAAAGGGAAAGGAATAGACTGTTGTTTGGTTAAACTCTGCACTGTAGCCTGTGTCTGGGTTGCCTGAGCAAAAGAGGGCAACCAAAGAGTCCTTGTACTGCCCAAAGCTGTAAATTCTCTCCAGCACCAGATGGGACTTAATTCAGTCCATGGAGTGGTGAGAAGATTCCAATGCTGTTCTTTGCAGGAAAAATGAAACCCTTTCAACTGGTTGGTCACAGCCTCTGGGCACTTATGATTTTGTTTTCTTTACTACTTTGCTGAGAGTGACCAGAATTTTCCTTCACCAAGTCACTTGCGTTTTTTACATGACACACATGAAAGCAAAACTGACCCTGGGAGCTCTCTGGGCTGGTTGCAGACACAGCAGCAATATGAAGACTGAAGCTCAGTTATTCCTTCCTGACACTTCATATCATATCAGTGGCACACATCTATGGTTGGATTCAGGCAGTTTTTCCCTGAGCCTTCAGACCAAGATCAGAGTTTTAGGAAATGAAACCAAGTATAATAATAATTCTATTCATTAAGGCTAAAGCTTGTAATGGTACTTAGCCATGAAAAGATGCAGCCAGTGGGATTTTCAAATTGCCTAAGTAGATTACACATCTAATTCCCATTGACAGCCAATGGGAATTAGGTCCCAAACTCCCTTAGGCACTTTTATAAATCCTATTAGGTGTCTGTCTGCATCTTTCTATGTTTAAATACCTTTGTAAACCTGAGTAAGGCTGTGCTCCCATGCTCCTTAAGTAGTTTTTCAGGGTTTTGGTAACACAACAAAATCTGACCTTCTAGCTTTTCTTGTAGATGTCAGGATTTGGAGTATGAACCACAAATCAGGTGATATTTTTGTTAGCTTTGGAACCTCTGACACTAGAGCAGTCCTGCTGAGGTGTGTTCAGAGGCTGCTCACTCGTGTTGACTCACTGCTGCTAGAGCAACTCTTCCATGATCAGCTGCCCAGCTCAGCTCTGCCAGAACAGGTCAGGGAGCTCAGAGTAGAGCCAAAGAACTCAAGCCTTGAACCAAAACACTCAAAAATGCTTCCTCTTTATTTCATGCTGCCATAAACAGGAGATTAGAATGAATTTTGCCACGACTGTTTTGTGTGCTCCTGTCTGAAGGGCACATTAGAATATGTGCACA
The DNA here is from genome assembly GCA_013397135.1 of Pachyramphus minor. Taxonomy (NCBI): domain Eukaryota; kingdom Metazoa; phylum Chordata; class Aves; order Passeriformes; family Tyrannidae; genus Pachyramphus; species Pachyramphus minor. Next base: position 762,939 of record VYXB01007491.1, read on the forward strand.
GTGCTAATCAGACTAAGCTGATTCCCTGGAAGCACAATGGTGCAATTTTTAAAAGACCACAGCCATGGTTTTTCTAAGTCTCTGCAAATGCATCCTTTATTGAAATGGCTTTGTCACAATGTGAAACTAAGGAGGCCAAAATGAAAGCAAACATTCCCCCTCTCTGAAAGGCTCCAGTGTGATCACAACAATACCAGTTAAACTCTACTCTGAGCTAGAGTAGTGCTGATGACTATTTAGAAAATAATTAACTGAACTTTACATGACATTCAGATGTTTCTTGGCTCAAATAAATACCAGTGTATTCCTCTGCTGAATTCTAGGGATTCTGCAAACAATGGAAAATATTTCCTTAATGGTAGACTTGCATACTAGGTTCATGTTGTGCTGAGTCACTGAATCAGTGAAAATAAATGCTGAAAAGAATGTTTAGATAGAGAAAAAACTTCACTATATAGACTTTGAGTGTGATGAAGACTTATCAAAAATATGAAGCAAATATGGGATGTTTTTATGGAAATGTGTTACTGGGTTAAAAGGCAGTTTTTCTCAGTTCCCGGAGGATATTCTTCAAAGAATGTGGATTTTTTTACTTTGTTGGGATAAAATTGCTAATGTCATCACTAGAAATGTTAGCCAGTCTTTGGCTGAAACAAGAGTTAAATCCAGTACCCTGTTCATACCCACCTACAGCATATGAATAAAGTTGTGCTAAACAGTTTTCTCCAGCTCTCAGCTCTGAGGCTGGGATTATGCAAGACTTGATGGTTGATGATACTTCATCGCTGTTGCTTGACTTGATAGCACCTGATAACTCTCATCTTGAGAGCAGGCTCAAACTTACGTCAGGGTGACAGTGTAAACAGATGCGCTACATTTTTCCCTGAAAATCTGAATAAGGAGAAGCTTGTTGCTTGGCAGCCCAAAGAATGTTCCAAGACCAAATTGCCAGCTTGTAAAAAGAAAGAGAAAGGCAGACAGATTATGAAAAAAACTTGGTTGAAACAATGGGAGAAAGAAAGAAAGAAGCACAAAAAATCTGTGTAGCTTAGTTGCAAGGACATTTTTGCTTTTATTGATGGGTGGAAGGGGCAGATGTCTCTGCATGTCACATATGTTTGTGTTCACAGTATTGGTACTGGAATTTCACATATCTGAGGGAAACTGCTTCCTGAATTGTCATGAAAAACTGGATATTCAATTTATTCTAGAGAATTACATCCTCTAAAAAGCACCACAACAGATCTATGAAAACAGACACAGCAGTGATTTAGATGGCTGGTAACAGAGGCAAAAGCTTCAAATCTGGCCATAGCAATTAAGTGGACTTATGAAACACTTGCAAATAATATCCATGTTCTTAAGAGCATCAGTTGTCAGCCACTGTTGCCTGTTTTTTGCAAACAACAGTTGCAATGTTTCAGTTTCACAAAGATGTTTTTGTTACGAAACAAATGCAGGTGCATCCTAAAACAAATGGCTTTGATGCCATTAGTGGAGCTGGCTTTCATTTGTAAAGCAGAAAATAAAAATGACCCAAAATAGATCTTCTACTAAGAGGGATTTATTCAGATAATAACTATGGACCTGCTGAAATCAAGAAGGTGGCAAATAAAAAGTACACAGATTGCACAAGGTATAATGTAATCTCAAAAGAAGAGAGAGGGTACCTAGTAAATATTGGCAGAGAAAGATAAACTCTGAGCAGCAGATGCACACTAGACACTTCCTCACTCAAAATGGAAGACTGTCTTAATGACTTGCAGCTTGCAAGCTCCTTACTTAATGCAGTTGACTGGGTTAAACCATTTAACACAATCCTTTAGGCAATAAATAGCTTCTATTCCCAGCATCACAGAAACATCTCTAAACACAAAAGCATCCTTCATATGTACTAAATACAAACCGTAATTGAAAAAGCTGTGATGTCAAAAAACTCATTAGGATTTGAGAAATTCTTTTGAATGGCTTGTGCAGGATGGGTTTGTGCTCCAGATTGGCTCAGCACTCCTAGGCCACCAGTCCAGGAGCCAAGCAGGGTTTTAGGGAAGTACATACACATCACTTACAGTGGGGACTCAGTGGCAAAGAGCTAAATAGTTTTTGAAAGATCTGATTACTGAGCGGTTCCCTTTTATTGGCCATGTGCTTTCTCCATGGATGGATTCATTGGATGTGCAACAATAATTGAGTTTCATCCCATGGGTGAAGTCCATTTGGCGACTTAAGTGCAGTCACTTGTCAGGATGGATTTTTCCACAAATGTACATTTTTTCAAGTTTGCATGTCTTTTGTCAATACCTCTGCTCTCCAAGGGACAGCATGTCAACTTCCTGCACTCTTATATTTGACTGGTACTGAAAATCCGTCTGCTATGGTTCTCTGAAGTCTGTTTGATGGGGAAGGCTTTTTGACAACTCCTGCCTCTCTAGAGCTCTTACCTCTTTCTTGCTGTTGTAGCTTGGGTTTTTTTCTTTTCTTTTCCCAATAACAGAACCTTTTATTCAGACCAGCAGCATTTATACTCTCTTTTTCTCTTCCTGTCTTCCAAAACACCAAGGATTCCCCAAACTGATGAACTCTAATGAACAAGCACCTCAAACCTTAAGGGCTGCTCATATCTTCTCTCAGCTCAGCCCTCAGCCTCCATCCAAAGGTAAGCATTAAGTTCATGACACAAGGGGAGACAGTAAGTAAAAGTCACACCAATGGGAACAAGAGAGGAATTGAAACTATTGAAAATGAAAAAAGCAGTAGAACTAGCACAAAATTAACCAGGCCACTGTATTAAGGTCTTGTGCATACCTTTTTACTGGATGGTACTGCATGGAAGGCAAAATGTTTAGATATGTCCGGCAATTATTCCAGAAGGAGGAGACAGGCAGTTGGAAATGAGCATCACTTTGCTCCCAGAGCTCTCATCAAGATCAGAGGAAGAGTAGATGGTAGTTCTTTCTTTCTTTGACATGATCTAAGAACTGAAGGTTCAGATAAAGTAAATTCAATACTGAATGAACCTCACAGAAGAACTTTGGAACTGGAGATGATCGATATGTTCAATTCACTGTCTTTTACCTGATGGTGGCCAAATAATCCTGAGAAAGAAGCTGTAGTAAATGACTATGGATAAGACTACTCAATGCTGAAAAAAAATGTCCACTTGAATACTAGTGGATCAAATTTGGTTCTTGTAGACAGCACAAGAAATACATGCTGTTAGTTTATGATATTTTATCCATCTGACATTTCTCTCAACTTGACAATAAATCGCATCAGTTTCCCCTTTGAGATTGAGTTTGTTCTTTCAACTTTCCTTTTATTTCATTAAAACCTCAGTAACTTTTGTACTGTTGATAGTGTTTGCAGTTTGCTTTTGTAGAACACTAATAGTCAGTTTTTGTAAAAAAAAGCTATGAAGAAAAACAACCAGATTCCATGCAAGCAATGGAAATAGAAAAAAAAAGAATGAGGGAAGCATGGGAGTAAAAGTTGTTTAAAACACCATTTTTTCCCCTCTAACAGAAGTTATTCAGGTGGGAACTCTTTGTGACAGGACTTGCATTTGCACTGTTTTCCTGTTGATCATATAAGTTATTATGTGAACTGATACAAAGAGAAGAAACTCATTAAACAGCACTTTTAAAAATTATTATTTGAATGTAGAAAAATCAGCAGCACTTTCTTCCATTCTTTTCTTTGAAACATGACCTAATTAAAAATTGTGGTGGGGGAAAAAAAGGCAGCATTTTAAGGCATTGTCTCCCACTTTGAGATAGAAAACCAGTTTCTCTAACTAAAACTGGCTGGATAATTCCAGTCCAGAGAGTCCCAGTCTGTCAGTCTGTGAAAATATCTCTATCTACTGTGTTTCAACCCAAATCCAGCTAAACATTCTTAAAAAGGAATTTGGAGACCATGTTGTGATGTGTTACCCCAGCAGTTTTAATTTCCAGCCAGAATAAAATGAGACCAATTTTTGGTTGCTCAAACACAGCTTTCAGACCTCCCCATTTTTTGTTTCTTAGCTTGCACCCACAAAAATATGTACAAATGACCTTTAAGAGAAAAAGCTGCAGGGATTCCATTAACCATGTTTCAGCAGCTTACCAAACAGCAATTGCCCTGGACCACAGCTTGAAGATGATTCTTATTTGCCATTTCCTTCAGCTGTTTTGGGAGCTATTTAGGTGCATCAAGAGGGAAGCATGACCACAACTCTGTCCTCTCCATGTTCACAGCTGATGGAAAGCCATATCTGATAGGATATGTAAGACATTTATGGTAATAGTTAATGTGTATGAGAATAGCCAGATGAAAATGAAATGAGGTCTTCAGAGAGCAATAAAGGAGACCTGTTTTCCTATAGTTTTGTGATTAGATTCTCCAGTGTGTGAGAATGAACAACGTCCCACAGAAGAAGGAGCACTGGTAAGAATGGTCTCCAAGGGGATTCTTAGTTATCCAGTTGAAATCCTACTACAGCCTTTCTACTCCTACCACATGCTTACAGGGGCATTCGTATGTATCTCCTTCCACACAGCTGTGCTTTTTCACAAAACATAACTTCAAATCCTTAAGCCTGCCCTCCCTGTATCTCATTTGATTGAAATTGGCCCCACAGTAATTGCAAGGGGACTGAGAGATGCAAATACAGAGACAGCAAGATCTCATAAGCTTCATGTCCTTAGGAAATCAGGCAAACAAGACCTTTCTGGCTTGGGATCTGGCATAAAGCTGAGTACTTGGACTACAGTCAAACTGACAACGTAACAAATGGGAACACTTACAGGCTGCAACCATCCCCAAGAATTCTGACCTCACTAGTCTGGCATGTACTTCTGGTTCAGCCCTGTTCTGCTACCAGTTTTCTAACTCTGGCCACTGTCACAGGCATTTTGGAACTTGAAACCCAGACTGCTAACCAAGACAAATCTGTCAAGAGCTGACAAAAAGCAGGCGGTGGCCTGTCCTTTTCCCTTCCTCCTGTATAGTTTAAACGCCAGAGAGAGGTGAATTGTTGTCACTGGACAAAACATCTTACTGGAACACTGCATAACAGCAAAGATCAGCAACAGTCCAGGCTCTAGATTCTTAGAATATATTGGAGCTATAACAAAAGACTGATGAATCTGGAGATGAGTTTCTGTGAGAAGAATAAAGATCATGTGTGGTTTGTATGAGAGAATTCTATTTGAGTATCAGTTCTCAAATTTCCCATGGAAAGTACCACATCCACTCTAAGGAGGTGTCTAAGGGCATGACAGATATAGCTGTGACATAAGGACATAATTCAGAGGGGGTTTCCCCATATTTTATACTTCTAACAGTGGGAACATTTTACAAACTGTATCTCTAAAGCCTCCTTAAGAACAGTGTCAGATAATGTCACATCATCAGCCTGAAGGAAAGCCCAGAAAATCTAATACTGTCCATTAATTGGCAATCCCCAAAACCCCAAATTTCTGTCCTAATTTGGAGACATGCACACACTGCCAGTTACTAATGTGGGAGAAAATGAGAAACCAAAAAACCCCCAAGTAGCTCTGTAAAAAGTGGAACTAATGAAGACCACTTCCCTGGGGACATTTGTCTCATAGTTGATTGTTTTGATAACTAAATGGTAATATTTTGGCAGTGGGAATTCACCCCTTTCTAGACATCAGGGGACCCACAACAAAATGCAACACTGTGAATGCCCCAGGCATAGGAAAAGCCAGAATTTACTTGCTTTCTGGACAATGGAGAACCCCAAGAGAAGAACCTTGACCTTACATGCTTTTCATTAAAGACTGAGCACATCTTGTACTTCTTTTTCAGGAGCAGTGACAATAAGGCCTCTCTTAGTCTGCCATTTATTTTCAGGAAACTTGTAAGAATTTTGCATAAATCTGTAATTCACTCGGAGAAAAAACCACCTCTGTCTCATGTAAGAGAAATGGTTCAACTGTTTCAGAAGATTGTGAGGAGACATAGTGAAATCCACAGTGTGAAATCAACCTTCATTTCTTCAGGCTAGAAAATAAAGCAGCACTGGGCTGGATGCAACCTGATGTTACATTCAACATTCAAATATTCAATCCCTCTCTACAGGGACTTTCTGCAAAAAACTGCCTGTGTTATGCTGGCAGAAGGAGCTGTCTGAGGGGCAAAGTTGTCCTCCCAGCTCCTGAGATAAATCATCACTTCTTCCTGGCACTCCCAGTCTTCTGCAAGCACAACATGGGCAGTTGTAGCCTCAGCTCTAAAGCTTAAAATAGAATAATTTTCACTTCTTAAGAAAAAAACCAAAAACTTTGAAGTTTGCTACCTACATTCCTTTATAGTGAGTCAGACAGGTCCTGGACATGCAAATGCTGGTAGTAAATGGATGCATCATCTCAGCGGGACAGCATTAGGAGGGATCATGTGTGAACATCACTGCCAGTCTCCTTTTCACTCCCCCCACACATTCCACAGGGTGTATTTCCTGCCAGTATTCCCAATTACTGCCTGCCCCCCAATGTTCTCTCCTGAAATGAGTGTGATATGGGCTCAGGTGCTGGGTGGTGGAAGCTTTATAGGCAGTTCTACGTCCATGGAAGTGACTGGATGGTTTTGCCAAAGGCAGAACAATTCTGCAGCAGAGCAGGAAAACAGTTTCTGAACCAGTCCACCCAGGGACCTTCTGTTTGGAACATGATATGTGTGTGTGTATGGGATGTGTTACAGAAAGACAGATTTGGATCCAGAGAAGCTCCAATTTTTCAGAAAAGCCTGGATACTAACCAGTCTACAAACAGAGAACATTATTCCAGTGTTACTTCTGCCCTACTGACTAATTCTTAGAACAAACAAAGTTTACAAAATTCAGATTTCAGCTGTGCAAGTGGGTAAAAAGTGGAGCTTTATGAAATCATGAAAACAAACACTGCTTTAAACGAAAAGTTTTTCTCAGTCTATGCCATTGCCTCCCTCCCTTGACACAATGTGATTTTCCTTGACATTCCTCTTTCTCCCCCTGCATTTTAATTTTAAATTAATCACTGACTTGGACATGTCTCTACTGTGCATTAATATGGTTGATATTAACAACAATATTGCTCTCCAGGCATTTGGAATGTGCAAGACTTTTTGTGCACCAAATGGCCCATATTAACTTCTGGAATAGCCAGGTGCAAACTCTATTGCAGTGTTCAAATTAGTTCAATTTCTCTAACTGCTTCTCCTGTAATTGATGGCTCAAATTATAATAAAGTACTGTTCCTCTACATGATATATGTTACATCTACTACCTGTTATGTTGAATATTGCATTGCTTTGAAACTGCATTACCCTCTCCCTACACTGATCAGATCTCTCTTTTTTTTTAAAGGAATTACTTATGAACCAGAAAGTGTCTTCCCATCATTCAGAAATTATACATATGCTCATGCACTTTATATCAGTAGCTGACAGAATGGGGATGGCAAAATTACTGTCAGTCATGTTGCATTCAATGTCACATAAAGACCTGCTTTTTACTATACCTTAAAATTGACAATAAATGCCAGTCATCTCTCCTTGCCCCATTACTGCATCCAGACACAGTGAGCAATGCTTGAAAGATACCCACCTTCATCTGAACTGCTTTTAAATTCCAGCTTCAGTCTTCCTTTCTTCTGCATATACTCTAATTCTCCTATGTCTGGATCCAAAATATTCTGTACTATTCTCTTTTTTTTCTGAAATATGCAATAACAGTGGTTGGATTTTTTTTTTTTTCACATGCAAACAACAATTTCCAAAATTTAACTGTTTCAGTTAAAATGTCATCCCTGATGGAAAAATAGTGAGGAATGGGTGTATTTGGCTTTGGGATTATGTGCACCTTGAGGTGTAGCTGAGTCTGGACCCTGGAAACTGCATCTGGCAGCCCATCAGGAGTTGGCAGATCTGCTCCAGCACTCAGAACTCTGCAGCTGCTCAAGGAAACCAGCACTAACAAGAACATCAATTCCATTGCACCACAGCAGAATCTGGGGAATTTGCAGTTCATCAGAAATGTGTTTAGAAATTTGATTTTGATCCAATATGGACTGAAGCCAAACATTAAAATAACAACATTTCCAGCCAATCAGAAAAGTGTGTTTCTGCAAGCTCCAATTATTATACTCTGTATTAGTTCTTCATTAAACAGAGGCTATAAACATCATCTTCTACTCCTGAAGACCTACGTCCTCAATTTTTTCACAGAAAAAAAATGAAGGGCAGATATTAAATGGCAAGAGTCCTCACCCTGCTTGCTTTGCCAGGTGTTACAGTATGAAATTAGGGATCTCCCTTCTCCCAGTCCACAATGGAATGGCACATGGATATATTGGGGCAGCAAAACTGGTGCTGAGTTCAGTTACACACCAAACACAAACAGTTCCCATAGGGGTTGTGCTGGAAATTAAAACATCACCTCAGTGTTCGGTAGCATTCCAAAAGGCAAACTCTGTTAAGAACTCATAAAGGGAACTGAGAAAAAAATCATAAGCCATCACTAGGCCAGTCAGTGTCTTTACTCCTGCAGGGTCAGCTCCTCCCCTTCACTTTCAGATTCAATATAGCAGAACTGGAAAGGTGAAGGAAGCACAATTTCAGAACATGCAGAAATTAAGTATATTTCAAGTCTTAGGCAGTGAAGAAAACAGTGTAGTGAGATATCTACAGATTCCTAAATTTGCAACTGACAGGGAAAGAAGCACTAGGGAATTGCTATGTCCTAATTCTCATAATACTTGAACTAGCAATGCTATTAAGCAGACAATTTAAAATATACAAAAGGAACTATTTTGTCATGTGACAGTTATAACACTGAATTCATTGCCATGAGGTATTGTGCAAGCTCATCTAAAAGGACTCAAAAAGCAATCAATTAAACTTAAATAAAAGTGCTCCTAACCAGGAAGCTTTAGCATGAATACTCCAGAACCATGGCAGGGGGTGGAACAAGATGATCTTTAATGTCCCTTGCAACCCAAACAATTCTGTGATTTTATTCCATGATTCTATTCCATGATTCTATATTACAGGTTAACTATAATACGTGGGCACTCTGTTCATGTCCTGTCATGTACAAAGACAAAGCCAACAGACTTCCACTTCTCTTCCACTCCCTATCGTGACTGGTCATTCAAAACTCACATCAAATACAAGTTGTTAGAAAACAAAAGTAAACGTATATAATGAAACTCTCTGACAAGCCTGTTTCTAAAATCATGTTGATGACTTTACTGTTTTCAGTTCACTGTTTATAGCCAGGGAGCCGTGATTTCTGTGATTGCCCAATACCCTGCATGAGCAATACTTGAAGATGGCCTTGCAATGCCTGTTGGCAAGTTATGTTAAACCAGGCAATATTGTCCTAAGGCAGCTTTAATGTATGTGATTGTTCCTGGTTTCCCTTGGTCTTTCTGGAGAAGTGCAGACAAAGATCCTGCATGTGCTGTGCTCCACAGGACTGTGGGGCAGCCCACATGCTGCATCCCTTTCATCTCCTTTCCTGTGTGCCTCTGCTGGCACAAATCTGGGTCTTGGATGCAGGAGGAATCTGGAAAGTCCGCTGGGAATTCACTCCAGTCCTTACACAGTGGACAGGAAACGGGCAGTCATAGAGACAGAACGCTGCTCTTAACGCGTCCCTCGCACTAAAAGCAGGTTATAAGTCCACATTCTGACCCGACATGCGTTTTACACCAGTCCTTTGACTTTAACCACCTATTTCACAGACGTTTTTCCCTCCTGTGCCTCGCCGGGCGGTGGGTCAAGACTGGATTTTACAGGGGTGTGAGGGCGGCTCTGAGCCGGGCTGTACCCGCCCCTCAGACGGGCACGACAGCCCGCTGCTATCGTCGTGTGACAACGCCCTCTCAGCCTTTAGAAGTCCAGCGAACCCCACCCCAGTCAATCCGGACCACTTCCAACCCACCCACCCTAGCCCCTCCCCTCCTTTCCCCTCCCCNGGGACTACAGCTCCCAGCATCCCGCGCGGCCTCCGGACCCTTCATTTCCGGGAGCGGCGCCGCGTCCCTGGTTCGGCGGAGGCGGCGGCGG
>VYXB01007491.1:773265-843434 GCA_013397135.1 Pachyramphus minor
ACATGGCCGCGGCCCCTCCCCTGCTGAGGTGGCGGCCTCGCCCCCCACCGTCGTGCCCGGCTGACCCCGGCCCCGCTGCCCCTGCCCGCTGCCGTCCCTGTCCCCCGGTGGCTGCCGGGGGTGGCCCCTGCGCGTCCTCCCGGCGTGGCTGTTTGGCCCTTCTGGGGCTGCAGCCGGGCAGGGGCTGATTTTCAGGTGCTCTGTGCCCTTTCCATTATGGCTGGCTGCTTTCCCGCCCCTCTCGGGCGTATCTGGGACCTTCCAGCTCTTGGCGAGCGGCGCTTCTGCTTTGGGTACCCCCTCCTCTGTCAGGGTTCCGGGGGGGGTCTATGCATGTTTTGGAATATGAGCCCTTGGAATCTGTCTCTGCTGCATTTGCTCCCAACGTGGCCCTTAGGCCCCTTAGGAGCAAAGAGACAAGTCACTCAGAGAAGGAGGGGAGTAAAGAACCACCTGTACGTCTTCAGAGTGCTTCCAAAGTCACCACATGCTCTCCCAAGTGTATCCCTGCTCCCTAAGGACAGCTTCCCTGCTGCGATTGCCATTGACTTGCTACCCCTGGCCTTTCAGAGGTGGGGCATAGTGGAGGAGTGAAATGCTCACTTCCACCCCTTAAACGTTTCAATAGCTCGGATATTTGCAAGTTTATTTCCTTGTCTAGAACCTCCTCCCACTGAGAACTTGGCTATGGTCATGGTTGTCGTGATCATTGCGTTTGCAGCTTGAGAACATGACGTTGTTACATGTGTCAGCCACTCCTTCCTTCTTGGCTGGAGAAAAATTTGACACAGTGTTAACAAAGATTGTTTTGCCTCTTTAAATAAGAAATCTTCAGGGGCAAAGTCTTTTCAGTGGTGCCCAGTGACAGGACCAGAGGCAACAGAAACAAACTGAAACACAGGAAGTTGTGTCTTAATTTGAGGAAAAGCTTCTTTCACTTTCAGGGTGATATAGTATTGGAACAGGCTGCCCAGAGAGGTTGTGGAGTCTCCTTCCCTGGAGATATTCAAAAACCTGCCTGGATGTGATCCTGTACAACCTGCTCCAGGTGAACCTGGTTGAACAGGGAGTTGGATGGGATGATCTCCAGAGGTCCCTTCCAACCCCAGCCATTCCATTATTCTGTGATCTAGCTGAAGAAATCCCTACTCATGACAAGGGGTTGGACTAGAGGATCTTTAAAGGTCTCTCCCATCCCAAACCATTCTATGAACTGTGGAGTGCTTAGAGGGATAACTGGCTGGAGGTCTGGACTTTAGTATATACTAAATTATATGACCTGACAGTTGTACCTGCATTTCAAAGTGAAAAGGCCTTCAAAACTGAGGTTCTGTTTTAAGCATCTTTTGATATTTTGTTTCTCCAAACAAACTAAAACTGGTCTGCTTGGAGTATAAGCTTAAAGATTGCAAACTGGAGAGAAATGGCAGCTTATGCATGATAATCAGCTGTTTTGCTTATGGTACCAAATACCAGACTAAAACTTTTCTAGGCCAGGAATTGGATGACATTTAACACCTGCTGCAAATAAGACTTGTCCTGAAGAGGTTGTTTACTTTTTACAGCTTGCATGGAAAGTCAGCCCTTGCTAAGGCAGCTTTAACAATGTGACAAATGAGGTATTTAATAGTAAACCCCTGTCTTGAGTTCCAGGACCTAAAAGGACACCTTCAGGGAAATCTGGGTTTTTTTCTAAGTTTTGCTTGTGTACTTTTTTGTGTGTAGGTTTAATGATCATGTAGCATTATAACAGTGTCACTGTCTTTAAAATGTTTACTTTTAAGGATGTTTCATAAGTTTTTAAGTCAAACAGTACATGAAAATCTGGTTTGTAAAAGACATTCCGTTTCCAAAACAGGTGCAGGAAGTGAACATTTTAAATAATAAAAAATGGTTTTTTGTGTGTAGACTTCAGTTTGTGAGAATAACATTATCCAAATAATAAGCAGATTGTTTATTAAAAAAAAAAAGGGGGGGCAGGAGGAAAGTGGAGCCTCCAGAGTAAATAGTATTTAGAGACATCAAGATCAATAGTCCCATTGTGTGTGGTGCAGATTTGTCATAATGTCTTCTGTTTTAAGGCCATGACTTACAAAATTCCCTGCAAAAGAAGCTAAGTGATATAATCTGCCTCATAAATAGCAGCTGATGTTGTGGCAGCAACATAGTGAACTTTAACAAGAAATTGTCTTTCTTGCCCTAAAAAAGTAATATAATTATATGAGGATTTTGAAAATGTGCAAGTAGTTTGAAATTTTTCTAGTTCCAACTGTGATAGGTTTGTAGTGGTTGTGAGCTCTGCATCCTGGCTCCATATTCAGCTGATACTTATCTTAGAATTTCAGCTTACTCATCTGGGAGTTTATCCTTATTTGTACTTCAGGTGGCTGAGAGGTTGGTTAGGTCAGAGATGTTTCAATGTGGAGGACTTCTATTAAACAATTTTCACATTTTTTTGGTGTGTGAAAGTTTAGTTAGTGATGGTACATAAAAGCTGAAGTAAAACTGGTAACCTATTAAAATTCATCACAGTCTTAGAACCTAAAAGTAAGTTAACAGCAGCAAAATGCACAGAAAAAAATCAGATTTGTATTTAGTATAGTTGGAGTATTTTGTGTTTATGTTTCTTCAGTGTGATTGAAATTTAGCAGTCAAGTTCATGAGGTCAGTATGTTTTGTAGTTCTCTTCACATGAGAACCACCTCTTATTTTTATAGTAGTAACTCCAAAGTATGGATCTGCATCCTTTTGTGCATGCAACAGTTATTTTGGATACTGAGTGGTAGTCCTATTATACATGAAATTTAGGAGGAAGACTGTGCAGAGTGTCAGATATACTCTTCCAAGATATGACAAGTTACTTTTGTTGTGTGTCTTGTTTTCCCTCTTAACTTCATTCTTTTTAGATGCTGATACAACTCTCCCCCCTTAAATTTAAAGTGCCTTGATTAGTTTTGATTGAACAGCAATATTTTGTTTCTGATTGGGCATTGTGTATAAGTTTGCAGTTTAAATCAAGTAACTAATAAAACCTGTCTGGGCTTAGTAAAACTTGCTTCTCATAAGGTTTATTCTTACAGTTTCTAAATACATGTAGAACTTTTTCCACCCTCCAGTTTCTTCCTGGGTACTGCAATGTGTTCAAGAGTTCTTCAAATATGTGGAATTATACTGAATTTCTGGTTAGCATGTAGTTTAGAAGGTACAGGTCTACATTTTCTTATTTCTTCTGGAGTAACTTCTCTTTCTTGTTATTATATGAATAAATAGACCTCAGAAGGCAGCTTTTCACTTTTGTTTTTTTGGTATTCATTTGTATGGGTTCTTTTTCCCCAGTAATTCAGAACTGAATTGGAAAGTAAGCAAAACATCTGGAAAATAAATGCAGCCCTCTGTGCTGAGCTTGTTGGCTCTAGAACAGTAAACTCGGTGTAAATGGCAGAGGTTTCTGATGGCTCAAGTCCAGGGTGGTGCTTGGTGCAAAGTTGGTGAGTCAGGTGGCAGTTCTGAGTCATTCCTGAGGCAATGCAATAGATTTCTTGTTCGATTGTGTTCTGTCACAGACTTGGGTTGGGGCTGCAGCGTGAATGTGTCACCTCAGCATTGCAGGACAGTTCCTGTGACCTGCTGAGCTGCAGACACGTTACGGTGACGGAGCGCAGAGACACACGGTGCACACTGGAGCTGGCTGGTGGGAGTGTGAGCTCCAGGAACATTTGGCAGGTGGGAAGTGTTCTGGTCTCCAGCTCTCCCACTGCTCTGCTGCACGATGGGGTTTGCAGCTTTGTCTCTGGATGATCTGGTGACAGTAGTCCTGGATATTCTGTGACTCCCATGGCAGAGGGTTCAGGTTACCCCATGCCTGCTCTGACACAGCCCTGTAGTTGTGATGAAACTTGAGGCCAAGTGTTGGTTAGAACTGCTTGTGAGCTGCATGAGACTAAGGATCTGCAGGCTCTCTGGTACTGTATGGAAGCAGCTTATACAAGAACTACCATATTTTTATTGGTGTAGGTGTACATTGATAATCAAACCACCAAAGGCCCTAAACCAGTATCTCCCTACCATGTGATAACAGAACTGGCAAAAGTTATTTTAGTCGCTGAGATAGTTTGGGAGTTGTGGCTGTGGAAATCTAGAGTATTATGCAACTTGATAACTTCATTATTAAACCTTTTCAGACAAGTATATATTGTGTCTTGTGTTCCCTGTGAAACTTTCAGGGGACTTCTACAAAGAAAACCCCATGGCTTTTTCAAAAGAAATCAAGGTATATTAAGAAACTATGTTAAAACAGTTTCTGGCTTGGTAGAAACAGGAAGGAATTAGCTTGGCCTTGTGACCAAGTTCAAAAGCCAGGCCATCATCTCTCTCTAGTTCTGTTGAGTGCTCTCATTTTGAAGCAGAATCTGCTGATATTTTACTGAAGTGTTCCTGCATGTTAATCTGCATGAGGTGATTCTGCTCAAAGCAGAGGACAACATTTGTGTGTCTGTATGTGGTTAGCAAGGCTAGTTGGACTCCTCAAAGCAATAATTCCTCTCTTAATATAAGATGTGATACGAACTTAACATTTTTGCTGACTAGTTTCTGTCACAGACATGTAGGACATTCAGTAAGCAGGATGGAATACCTTTGGACCTACTGAGGTCAGATTGCTGCCTGTGTCAGTGTAATAAGACTTCTTGCCCGCTTCCTTTAAAATTCCATTGCCATTCTTTTGTGATCTTCTACATGCATAATGTGAGAGAGCTCCTTTTAGGCACCTTCCACATATCAAAGGGTGAGAAGCAGTCTAATTAAAGATTTGGTGAAGGTGACAGGTCTGTGTGTAGTAAGGACAGTATCATCCAGATGTTAATTTGTGTTAGCTAAGGTAATTGTCACTGAGTTCTTGAACTTCTTGGACGTATACTTAAAAAGGAGAGAGCCTGTGACTTTCTTGCCAGTGTTAGGAGTATGACAGCTGCCATCCTCCTGTTTATTCCATGCCCCTCCCAGTTCAGTTTTATCCACCTAACTGAGCCCCAGCTGCTTTGCTTGTACTGCTCTTAGCCACACCTTTCCAGTGACCCAGCAGGATTGTATTTGCACTCCCTCATGTTGTAGAGTGGGAGTTGAAGCATCACAGAGCTGTTTTCACACACTTTGCAAGCTTGATGAATTGCCCCAGTATGTAATATTTTAATCCATTTTTAAATGGAGAGCAAATAGTCTTGTTTAGAACTGATTGAATACTTATACAGTTAATAAATGCTGGAAGCAGTTATAACACTTCAGAATTTATTTGCAGAGTAGGCACTTGGGTCCTCTATTATTTATTCTGATGCTACATCTATGCAAGGAGAAAGGGTCTTTAGTGTTTGTGGAAAAGGAAGGATTAAAGGAGTTGTTGTCATCAGCTCTAATACAAGTAGGTAGGGGAGAAGTTCTAGTAGTGAATAAACAGCATGTTTTCTTTAGTGCTTCTAATTGTACAATCTGTAGAGAGAAGGGTAAATTATTGGTAAAATAGAGTGAATTACTGCTTTGACTGCAATTTCTCACTGCTGTAGCCTAAAGCATCTAAATTAGACCTTGCACTTCACTCCCACTTCACAGATGAGGAAAACTAATAAGATAATTGTGTCAAGTAAACCAAGTCACATTGAGCTGATAACAGTTAAAACTCTGGATTCTCTGACTTCCAGTCTCATGTTGTTGTGTGCTACCTCCTGCTGTGTCTGCAAGATACTTATTAATGTGGTAAATGTATACCAGTCATTGACCCTGCAATTACATGCCTTACAGTCAACTTTCAGTTGCTCATTGCCTGTATCCTGGTGTTTGACCAGCACATAAACAGGATCTGATGTATACTCAGCTGGAGGTTTTAAGTCTTTTAGCCTAACTGCCTTCTTTTTTTTAATGTGCGTGTAATTGTTCTTGTTCACAGGTGATTTTCTTGTGGTTCATGGATTTGTCCACCCAGACTATTGAGCTCTTTAATTTAGTACTGTTTACTGGTTTAGTAATAGCAGGTATTATGGTGAATGATCCATCATTTGATGTGTCCAGCAAAGGGGTAGATAACTGTCCAACACTTGTCCATTGCTGTCTGACCTTCCTGTAAACTCCTTTACTTGACTTTCAGGATCATTTAGTTTTCTTTATATTTAAGACTTACCTTGGTTTGCATAAGCAAGATCTTCAGAGCAGTGAACACTTGCTTTGTTTTATGTAAGGGACAGTTAACCCTCACTGCATGAGTTACCCTCCCATTGCTACTTAAGAGATGTCCTGCTGATAACTGCTTTAAGAACAGCATTTTGTATCATTATTACAAGCAAGGTGATGATTATTATCTTAAGCCCTCAAAGGATTTGTCCTCTCCCTGGTTACCAGAGAGCGAGAGAAGAAAAAGTGTTGGCCATAAAAAGCATGATTGCATTTGAACATGGCGTTTGGATCTGCCAAGCACTTGGAACAGCACTTATGTCTTAGGACTTTCCTCTTCCCTTAAAAAAACTTGCAGAAAGTTTATAAGTTAATAAAGAATAAAAAGGCTTATAGTCCTTGGGCCATGTAATTTAGGATGGGTGATAAGCATCTTTGAAAGTATTATGCTGTTATCTCATGTACATAAATATATCGTTCTCTTGTTTGAATATTCATCTGGTGGAGTAATCAAAGGTAGGCAAATATTACAAGCTTCAGTATATATTAAGGGTTGGCATAAGGCAGTTGTGGCCAAGCACACAGGTTTCATCAACACACTCCAAGTGGTGCTTTTGTTAGTGCTCTTTCAAATGTGTTATTGCCATTTTACACCCTGTGGATGCTGACAATAGTTTGTATAACATAGTGTAAGACTGGCTAAGGTGTTGGCTTTATGTATTTCCAGGGAATCTACCTATGTGATGTGTGTATGTGTGACAACTTCTGTGTCCTTCAGGTGTTTCTAGATCATAGCTTGGCATTGCCTGGCCAGAAATAAGACTGGACTTCTGCTTGGGAAGTGCATGAAGCTGGTCACAGATAAGAGCCTTACCTACATCACTGCAGCTGTGGTCAAAAGGATCAAGGTTCTTAGCTCAGTTCTGTGCTAATTCCTCTCGGTTGTGTTGACAACTAGTGTATTACAAAATCTTAGCTGATTTGCATAATTATTTCATATACAAGATATAATTACTTCTAAGCATTGTGCAAATGTGGAACACACTACTGCTTTCTCTCCTCAGGCTTTGCTGTTTCAGGGTGCAGCTGTGTAAGCATTGCAGTTGTCCTAAAATACAATCTTGAAATTCCAGTCTGATTCTGCTCACCCATATTTGTCTCTGTTCATTTCATGTATGAAATTAGTTTCTGTTTGCGTGAAAATAAAAAGTATTTAGAAAAACAAACTAGACATTGATGAGTGAGTAGAGCATTGTCTCACAGGATGGTAGGTTAAGAACACAAAAATGAGTGGTGTGCTTCATTTTGGAACTTTTGGAATTTCTCTGATTGCTTTATTCTCAAGTTTGGGATACAGCCTGTCCCAAGTCATAGTACAAGAAGTCCCATTTAAACTTATCTCCAACATGCAGAATGTGACCTGTTGCTTCCAGCATGTTTCAAATACTTCATTGGCACGTGCTTTGAGGAAAAGCTTCAACTTCCAGATTGCCACTGTGTGCTCTGATGGTGGTTTGGGTTGCTGTGCAGTGAACCTGATAGGGACACAGATCCAATGAGGGAGTTGTTTCTCTCCCCAAAAGACTTTGTAGGTTATCTGGTTTGGGGCTAGATTAGTTCCCTAGACTCTATACAGCTGTGTGTTTGTGTTGCCCATCTGAGGAATCAGCATTGGGAGGGAAGGGGAGAGGAGAAGGACCTGTAATGTTCTAGTATAAGTGGAGGACACAGGAACAGAGGGTTGAGTCTCCCCTTGGGGTTGCCCTGAAGTCTGTAACTCCATCAGCACTATCACAAATATGAAAACATAACCTAAGCCACGAAATCTTGGGTTGTAGATTCAGTCAGTGTAAGCGTGGGCTGATGGTAAAAGAGGTTTCACAGCCTCCTGTCTGCCACAGACTGCACACTTCTCTCCCTTTTGCTGGCACCAGCAGACTTTCTGCTTGATGACTCTCTGACTAACTAGTTGTTTTTGCCAATTTAGTTCTCCACTGGATCAGTTCCCTGGTATAGTTAACTCCATGGTCACACAAATATTTGTTCTGGCATAAAGGATGGAATGGTATTTGGATAGGAATAAGTGGCTGGGGGCAAAGTACAATTTCAGTGGTTGAAGTACACCCTTAGCATGCGGTTTCACAAGCAGGTTGAAGAATTCTAATATTATTCTTCCACTAAAAGAGGATGTCCCACTCTTATACCTGGTCTCTATTCACTGTCTTTGCTTTCCTTATGGTGCTATTGTGTGGTTCAGTATTTGCTTGTGCTCTCTTGCTGATGTAGCTAAAAAACCCCGAGGTTTTAGGGTTCAGAGGCAGGTGCTGTGTAAGCAGCTGCTCATGGCACCACAAGCACTTGTGCTGATGGGGAAAGGACAGGAAGATGAGCTGTGGGAAACTTTTTAGATGATAATACATTTTTACATATTCTTATTATTTGAAACTGCACTGTTAGTGGTTTGTTAGCTGCAAGTTTAAGTTTTTTTAGGTTGCTTTTCTATCTTGTATATCACTACTTGAAGCTCCTAAGCTAAGCTTTCTGCATTTGTATCAGTGTTGTGATGGGGAGGGCAAGCATCAGTGTTTTGGTTCCGCTCTTGGGTCCCAAACTTCGGAGAAATTATGTGGATTGAAATAAAATTTTGTCTCGTATGACGCTACTTTGAGTGACTCACGCTGTAATTGATCCAGCAGATCTTCACCTGAGAAGCTTTCAATTCAACTTGAAAGTGCATATTATTATATTAGAAATATTGGTGGCGTATGCTATGATTAGTCCAGAGTGGTGAGATGGTATTCTATGTAGACTGTTATTTTAAATAGATTAAATATTTTTGGAGGTGTTTGGTTTGCCACTAAAAATAAAACTTCTGTGACAACACCTTTGTTTTCAGTGTCTGTTTATGTGTTTTAAGGAAACCACTACAAAGCTGTTGTACTTTTCCCTCCCCTCATCCAAATAGTATTATCTTGACCAGTTAAATATTGACTGCGTGCTTAATAGATATTAAGAGGTTCATTTGGGATACAGTTAGAAATATTAGTGTATATTCAATGTGTTTAATGGTTCTGACCTGCATTTTTTTAATCTCTTTTAATAATAATGAGATCTATTGGGAGTTAGGGAGTAGTTTTTTCTCTACTCCATTCTGAGTCAGAGCAATAAATGTTTTCCTCGGTGGTTACTCTCCCCATCCTGTCAAGGTGTTTCGAATGACCCTAATGTAGGTTACAGACTGCTCAGTGTTTCCTCTCAAGACATTACTTTAGTAAACAAATACCTCCCTGTGTGATTCTTGGGAGGGGTGTGTTTTGTGTTCTCAGTTCAAGATTTCTCTAAGATCATTTTGAATGTAAAGAGAAGAAAAAGGCTTTTGATAACATTGGATAATTTTATGGGAGTTGCAGTGGGGTGGCTGCATCTTCTGAAAAATAAATTACAGTCTGGGTAACTTAGGTCTGCAAATAGAGCTGATATCCTAATGATTGCTATAGTTTTTAATTATTTGTTGTTTTGACAATTATTTAAATATTTAAACTGTTTCTCTCTATGATCATGCGAAGAGAGGTGGGGGGGGGTGGAAAAAGCCCTCTGTTCAAAGGTATTTATTGTCTAAATGAATTAACTTCTGTCAGAGTGGCTTATCTCTCCTTGCTATCAAACAATGACTGCATTTCTTGAGACAGCTTGAAAACTTAATGCTAATAGACTCCTAATTGGCAAGTGGAGTCTCTCAGCTTTAAACTGCTAGTGTCGTGTTTTTGTTAATTACACGGTAACTGTAACTCCTGTAGCTGCAGACATTAGCTCAGAAAAATCCAGTAATCTTACCATTAGTGAGTAAATAAATAAATAGTGCCTGTATTGAACCATAGTGAAATTGGTTTGTTGTAAATACATGGTGTCATTGGAAATTTATCATCGGTGTGTGGACAGGCACTGGAAACAGGCTCCGAGGCAAATGAAACGGCTCTTGTTACCTTTTTAGGACATAAGAGTCACTTGAGCTCCTGGAGGAACCAGTTTTACAAATGATACCTATGAAAGGAGAGGAAACATCATTATCCTCCACAAATAAACATGGCTTGGCATTTGGAAAGTTAATTTGTATGTAATTTGCCAGACTCATTTCACAACAGAACACTTGCTTTGCGTGTTCCTGAACCTGAGGGGTTTAAGTTTGTCAAGCTACACTTTTTCTGTAACGTGAGATACCAACTTGAAGAGTTTAATGAAATAAAGTTAATATAACATTGTTCTTGTAATACTTATTCTGAATGGTGTGTTCTCACTGCTTGTGCCCATTTTTGGATACTCTGCTGTGAATGGACACTGCTATTGACTGTAAACCAAAGTTACTTTGTCTGGTTTTTTATACATCAGCAGAAGGATTTCTAGGTTGTCACTTGCCTTCATAGAAAATTGAATGACTAAAGGCAATAGATATTAAGCTATTGAGGGTTATGGTGACTACTTTTTATTCTTGGATAGACCTGTAGCAGGAAAAAACCATGGTAATTCAGGCTTATTAACGGATGAATGATCTGACGTAGGAAAATATTAGGGTTTTTTTGTTGTTATTAAACAGGCTTCTTTGTTAATTTCCTGGCTGCAGTATAATAAGCTGCAAAGTAAATAATTGTGCCATTTGTAGGAACTGGCAATTGAGGACTAAAGGTGTGAGGGCAGAGCAAGATCAGCAAGAGGACTGACTGTATTGCTTGATGTCCTCCCACCCCATGTGGATGGCAGAGAGGTGATGTGGGCAGGAAACGTGATGGCAGTGGGTGACTTTGTGTCCCATGTAGGTTAGGTGCACATTGCATCAGCACCTTGTAGTTCAGAAAATGAGATAGTTAAATGATAATGTGGTTTACTTTTAAAAGCCAAGATGAAGATAGTGGCCTCAAATGTTTCTCGGTCTTCCTGAATACATCCTGCTGAGCAATTCCACTGCAAGACACTTGAATAAATGAAGGAAAATAACTGGTTGTGAACCTGCAATTTGATAACTTTGTCTAAACTGTTGTTTCCTCTTGCCTTCTTCTACTCTGAGAGGTGCAGTACAGCTTCTGCCTCAGCCTTAGGACATTTTCCAGGGCACAGGGCCATATTAAAAGTGCAGCTCAAGGCTTTCTCAAGGTTTAGTTGCTTCACCCACTACTTGGACCATACTTTTGTTGATGATGTACGTGTGTCAGGCTTTCTTAGGTAATATGATGGTAATACTTCACTACCACACAGATGAAATGTGAAGCTGTACAGAGTCACAGCTCTGGAGTTGAAGGCAGGAGGAAGATGCAAGCCCTTCAAAGTCTGGTTGTTGGGGAGAGAGACCAACTTATTTTTTTGTAAACAAAATCAAGTTTGATGTGTATGATTTAGGTGGAGTTGGGATGCTGCTGTCCTGACTCTGGTTGCCTTGAACCTAAAGGGACAGAGAGAGGAGCTGGTAGAAATTGGAGCCCTCGAACTGGCTGGAGACAACAAGAGTGACATTTTGAGCAGGACTCCAGACAAATCTGTTAACCTTACCTGTACTCTGCCCGTGAATCTGATCAGAGAAGAGCTTGTAACAGGTGTTCACTGCTGGCTTAGAGGAGTTATCTGTGCTCAGGTTTATTCCTCAAAATGATTGCAGAAGAGGATTGATATTGCAAAGTATGGGGGTGCATGGGATGTCACAGTACCAAAGTGATTATATAGTAACAGAGAATGATCGGTTTGTATGTTAAAAGCTTCAGTGCCTGCATTGTTTAAACTTTAATCAGCCCTCCCTGGTGGAACAGTAAGCATGTGTTTAGAGTAATGCTTGATTTGTAATAAATTTGGAATTAGGGTGATGCTTTAATGGTACTCAGGGATAGCTGGAACTACAAGGATTGTTAAGCATGGCCCATTAAGGCTGGGGGGGGGTGTTTATGTGTTTTTGGCAGTATAAAACTCCATATTACTGCATGTGTGTTCTTCTGTCCTCACCAAATATTCTACCAGTTGACAAGTAATTGAAACAGTTCTTTGAATATGTAAAGTTTAGATTATTTAGAATTCAGTGTGATTTCTAGCACTGAATAGTCTGTGCTGTTCGAGGTGCCCTGACTACCAGCCAGTGTTCCTGCTTTTCCAAGTAAAATCTCTTACCTGAAACTCTTTGGGTAATACACCTGAAGCACATACAGCCTCAGGAGCTTTCCTTGACCAGTTGGTGCACCACTGTAAACTTAGAACTGTTACAAACTCTTCATGGTGTTAGAAAACCCTGGTATGAAGTTTTTTGGTGAATATATTTCACATGAATAGTGAGTGAACAGTTATAAAGAGCACAGAATTCCAGAAGCTTCAGAGGTGAGTGGGGCTTATCCAAGGAGTGGTACGTTTTGGGGATCATCCTGAAGCACGAATGCCAGATCTTCTGACGCTCTGAAAACTTGAGGTTTGTTCTGGGAGCAGGAGATACATCTTAAGTACAGAGGTCACTACAGTGTTGTTAGAGTATTATTTTTGCTGTGAGGTTGGTTTTTTGGTTTCTTCTTTTTCCTTCTGTATCTTCCTCCTCCATTTAAGGTCACTCTCAATTTTTTATGGTTAAAAATAGGAAGTCTGAGGTGCACATGTGGGTTGAAGTTTCACAGCTTCAAAGCTTACTGTTGCTTCATGCTGAGCATAGCTACAACTTCCTTGTCCTCTGAAAACTTTTACCCCTTATTCTTCTTGTAAATACTTCTCACTCAGCATTAAGATATTTTGCCCTAATCCTGAAAACTCAGTGACTGGCAGTACTTGTGAGTCTCTTTATCTGATGAAGATTTAAAATACTTGAGCCGTGGCCTTGAATGTGGTCTTTTAATTCTATGTGCATACGAGGAAGGAATGCTTATTTATAAGACAGCTTATGCAGCACATTATGAACACCTGAAAGCAGCTTTTTATCTTCAGAGAAAGTTACTCTTTAAGTTATATGAATGAAACAAAGGGCAAAGAAACACAGTTGATTGGAGGCTGTAAGCTATGGTGAGGAGTGCTTCTGTCTCTCTCCTAAAATAATGGATTTGAATTCTAGTTTTATGTTATAATTGTCTGCCAGTGTTTGTTGGGATTGACATTTTGTGCTGGTATTTTATTCATATAAAAAGCACTCTAGAGAAGCATGTCTTTAATTAGGTTTCACTTGCTCTTTGTCCTGCTTGATTAAACATTTGTTTCCAGTGCAAGTCCTCTTACCTGATTGGGTCACAAATATGGAAATATTAAAGATAAAGCTTGTGACAGCAAATATGTGGTGTGGCTCTTGCTGACTGTTCAACGATAAAGTGCAATCTGAATTCTGTAAACATGCAGTTAATTCTAAAAAAAATATTTTTAAATTTATTGGAGCTTGTCTCTTACAGAAGAAAAAAAATCTGAAGTATAAGGAGCAGAGTAGCCAAATAAATCTGAGGATTGAGCAATAGTAAACTGAGTCATGTGATTACAGCATGCATATGGAAATCTAAATTAGAAAATGGGGAAATAAAGAAATGGGTCTGGGCTTTAGATGAAGCTATGCTTTATATGAGGTGGTACAAACCCACAATTATTAGTATTAACATGGCAAAATCCTTGGTGAGTTTGAGAAGTTATTTATTGCCACATATTAAGATATATAAAGCAGCGATGTATCTGTTGGTGTAAACCACAAGGGATTGTTTTATATAAGAATATGAAAATATTAACATGGACATACTGCGGGGAATCTGCAGTAGGAGAGGTGAAATCAGTCTTAAATCAAGCGGGGGAGGAAGTGTTTGTTCCTTGCACAAATATGCTTTAAAACTGCCATGTTCCCAAGCTTCATGTTCCCAACATCTGCAAAAAATAATTCAGCTGTAGAAAGCAATTACAAAATCATTTAGAATAAAACTTGCTGCAATTGGGTCACTTTTGACAGGGGGGGAGACTTTGAAAGGGAAGACTTAAGTAAGGTGCAGTGGTGCTTTCTGTAAGTGAGAGAGAGCTTCTGAGTTCTCTAACAGCCTGCAATTTAATTCTTAAAGTCACTGTTCTTTTTGAAAGTGTGTGTGGTGGATTTTGGGTTATCTTGTTTACTTGGTAGTCTTTTGTGATTAGAAGTTGTAAGGCACAGGAAATAGCTTTATAGTTCCTTCCTCCCACAAGTTGTAATTCATTTGTGGCCATCAGGATGTTTTTCTTGGCTTATCTCTTTCTGTGCAGTTTGCCTTGCACATCTGCCACATAAATTATGAAACTGAACTTGAAAAGCTGAAAATGTATTTCAGATCCTACTGTACATAATGAAGATGGTATCTTTGGTCAGAAAGAGCGTGGCTGCTACTTGCGTGGAAGGTCTGTAATAGTACCTGGTATTCATGGACTGAATTGAGTGTTGTCATATTTGTAATGGTTCTGAGGAATGGCTGAAAAATAAATAACTTCAAATGGTCAAGTATCTCTAGTGTTATGCTGTTACCTCTCTGTAACCTGAGGTATTTCACCAGGCATTTTGGCAGATGGGTCCCCATCTGTTTCTTCGTTCAATGTGGACTGCTGGCTTCATCTTTGGTATCCATATGTTTCATCTGTAAGGCTCTAAATCTAAGCTGCATGTTTTATAACAAAAGTGACATTACTGACAGGAGCAAAATGAAAATGCATTAACTTTGTTACATGTTTTTTAGTTAGTTTGTCTTCACTCAGTAAGGAGAGAGATGCTGGTTGAGACAATATACAAGTTCACTGAGGGCAAGAACAGCATCATCTTTATTTTGAAGGCAATTCATGTCTTTTTCTCTGAATAATTATTGGTAGCATTAGGTACATAAATTCCTGAATTTCCATTGTATTGTTTGGGATAACAGGTGGATAAATGATGTCTTATTTTTCTGTCCTCTGTCTGTGAAACTGTTTGCATGCTGAGCTTTCCAAAGTAGTGACAGACTGTCACAGGGCAGCAAAATCTGGTCCTGAAGTGCATCTTTCTATTTAACTTTCTGAAATCCTTTCAGTTTCTTGAAGCACAAATTTGGGCCAGTGATCAGAGCCTGCTGGAAGGGATGCTTACAGAAATAAATGGAGTTAATAGATGCTGCCCCTGGCTACAGGGTGGTGCTTGCACCCTGGCCTGGCCTCTGGTGGTTTGGGAGGCGGCGCTGAGTGGATTGGGATTGATTCTTTTTTAGCTCACCAATTCATGTGCTCTGTTGAAAGTGTTTCATGCCCAGATGGATAAGTATTAAATGATTTTTTTTAATTGGCAAAAGTGTTTCTGGAAACTAATTAACAGTTTAATAGATGCCAAGACTACCACACCTGGGAGTGGGGGAGACATATCCTGTACTCAGTCAAGTTGTGTAGCTTTTTATTTACTGTGTGCTCTCAGTAGTTGAAACTAACTTCTGCACATGGTTTAAAAATGGGTCATTTAATATTAAAGCAACTTTTTTGCATTCTCAGAAAGCTTTCCCTCTTATTTCCACTCCTTCACAGGAACCTTTTAATCTAGATACTAAAAATAGCTTAGATGCATGACTCATAGGAGTCGAATGGTGAGGATGAGATGGTATGTTCACTCCTATCCAAGGGCTTCATCTTAAATGCATGTGTGTCTGTAGGTGGAGGTCTTCTAGATAACTGTATTGTGAAAATATTGCCAGGGTCTGCCTTATCTCTCCTCCAGATGTTGAATGTTCAGTTGGCTCATTTTATAGTGCAATAATGAATTCATTTATTCTTCTTTTAAAAAAAACAATTATGGGTACAATCATAAATGTCTAGAAGCAAAGGTATACTATACATCGGGGTTTTTTCCTTAAGTTGTCAGCCCCTGCAGTGATTTTTGAGAAATGTGAAAATTACTTACTGCTGTTGTGTTTGGATAATATTTCTAAAACATGCACCATGGACAGGATGAGCAATAGCTCATGGGTCTGTGTGTTGTCCTAGTGGGTGACTGCTGTGACTTCTCAGCTGAGGCAGCTGAACTGATTGGAGAAAATGAGCTGCTGGAAGACAAAGCCAGTGCTTGAAGTGCAGGAGCAGGGAGTTGGCTCAGCCTGCAGGTGTGAGTTACTGCTGCCTTTGTTCAGTTTGTGTAACACACCATCCCTATGAGAAAGTACTTCTGTTGTCATCTCTGTGCCTTTCCGTAAAAATAGTGGGGATGTTTAGATGGAGAGAGGAAAGGTGAACAAGTGAACCATCTGCATATGTTCTTCTTTGTTCAGTTCAAGTGAACTGTCCTTGTGCTGTAACTTAACATTTTCTTAACTATTTTATGCAGTTTATGATCCTTTCTGATTGGATAATGCTATTTATTAACTTTTAAATCCGAGAAACACCAGGATAGAGCTGTGCAAGTATATTCTGACTTGGTTTGTCCATGTGGACTCAAGGCTGTTCCTGTAACAGTCTCCTTTGCTATCTCACCAAGTGAGGTGGTGAGATTTCATTCAATCTGTAACATCTGTTCTGTCATGGACCAAATTTAAAGTGTGCTTTGCTTTTTTCACTGTGAAAGTCACAGGACACCTGAAGACTTTCTAAAAATAAGGAAGCTGCTAACAAAATTACAGAAGGAGTGAAATTAAAGTATTAGTATGTGAGAATTGCCTGTTGAAAGGATAGTGTTAAATACCTTACTCAGAAGATAAAATCATGTTGTCTGTTTTGGCATGTTAAATAACAAAAGGTTGAAATATTTGTTTCTTGTAAGAAAAGTGTGGCATCAGACTGCAGAGTGCTGTACAATAACAGAGCTTCTCCTGTCCTCTGCTCATCCAGACCCCTCCTGCTGTAACAGACAAATTTCTTTCTTTTAAAAAAAAATAATTTATTTAGTATTGCTGTTTGTTTGAGTAACATTCATGTTCGTGCTGCATGTATGACACCATACATGTAAGTAAAGCTTGAACTTTTTTTTTTCTTCTGCACTTAATCCTTAAACAGATATTTGCAGAATGGGGTCTCATTGGAAACTCTTAATGGTGGTAAAATGTACAAAGTTTCTCATCTCAGCTTTTAGTATTTTAGTGTTCCCAGTAGTAAAATTAAAAAAAGGAAAACAGATGGTGCATAATCCAGGGGTGTCCTTGGAGTAATAGTTAAAGGCATAATATTATGCACATAGGAGTCCCATGTATACATGATATTGTAATTGGTTTGAAATATACATTGAAAAAAATTTGACTGTGTAACCAGGTTCCTTGTTGCTGCTGCCAAGTCCCTCAGCACAGTGGGCAGCTTCCCAGAGGTTTGAGAAGTGTTTCTAATTAGGCTTCCCCTGTCCAATCCAATACCTTTATCATCACTATAAAGAAACTGCTGTAATGTAGCCTGTCTGTGGCTTCTGGTTATTTTAGTTTTCATAAAATTAGACATGGCATTTCACAAATCTTCTGTGGATCTAATGTCCAGAGATGTACTTGTGTCCTCAGTGACACCACCCACATCAATAGCAACGCTAATCCTGATGGTGCTTTTAATGGAGTGGTCTGACTCTTGCCCCAGGGCTTATTCAGGGCTTTTAAGTTTGTGCAGAAACACTGACTAAGATCTGTTAGGCTTTCTGATTCCTTAATATGCTTTTCAAGTAAGTTCCATTCTGAGTGAATGGATGGATAGATATTTATTATTCTTTCATTACCTTTAATGTATAAATACCTTCTTTTCTCATGGTGCTTATTTTCTCTAGAGCAGGTTTTCTAGGCACATGCTGTTGAAAGGTTGCTGCATATTTGAGACTGCTGATACTTGAGCATTCTATAAAGTGCTGAGTATGTGATGTTTGAAGGTCTGAAACTTTGAGATATAACACTTTATACCTTTCCCAATGAATGCTTATCTTGGGAATAATTCCTTCATTGCTCTCAAAATCTGGCTATGAACTGTGAGCTTCCTTTATAAGTTGTGATTTCATACTTAAGATTTTATAGTTGAACGTATTGTCAGGCTGATGAGAGAACAGAACACCACTGACCATGGAAAAAAATGTGAAAAATAGAGGGGATGCTGGGAAGCATGAAGTGGAAATACCTAACTGTGATGTTCTTTTGGGAAGACCGTGGGCACTGAACTACTTACACTTCCTAGTGCTGTCGGCTGCCTCCAAGCTTCTAAGCAAAACGTTAAATCACGTGAACAAAGACAAAAATTGTTGCATCTTTTTCTTTAGCAGGTTTGCTGGCATTGTATTTACATCACTGCTGTTTGAAGGTTAACCTTCAAGTTTGGTGGTTAATTTTAGAGCAGAGATTAGCTGGGAGAACATTCTTCTGTTTCTGTGGCTGACTGTGCTCAGAGCCTTGGTTTTCCCCATCCACGTTTCCGAAGAGTTTCTGGTTCAAGGGATATGATTTAGAGAGATTTAGGGTGGGATTTTTTCAGTGTGGAGCCAGCAGTGATTGATGTGGATAATTAGTTCAGGCACAACAAAACTGATTGTAATGTTACCAATTGGAAGCTATTACTAGAAGCAGTACAGTTATAGTTGTGTGTAAGTGATTGTAATCTCCTAACAGATCATTGAGCTGTTTTCATTTACAGCATAAGAATCTGTAGAAATCATCTTTTGGTCCTGAACAGTGAAAAATCCTCACTGTGAGACAAAAGAATTCAGGATGTTGTGCTTATTTAATTTTTTCATTAAAACGTTGGGTGGAAATACAATGACTTTGCTGGCATAAAAGTAGTTTTAAAAAATAATTTCTTAGTCTAGAAAACTGTTCTTTTTCAGTGCTTGTTTTGTGACTATTCTATAGAAAAATCACTGAAGAAGTGCTGATGTTACTGAGAGCAGAATATACCTCATACTCACTAATAGTGCCCTTCTGATCATTAGTAGCTTGATTCATGTGTTGTTGTGCAAGATCAGAAGCCTGAGCAGAGTAGCCAGATGCATCTCCCAGAGCCTTACACTGGAGTCTGTTGAAATCAAACACAAATAGGAGTTTTCTGCAGATATTTTTATCACTCACTGGTGTTTGTGTGTATTTATGTCCACATTGTGGGTTATGTTCAGTATCTGCTGGTAGGGAGGAGGAAGACAGGACTCCTCTTAAAAATCTGTCATTGCTGTATCTCACCTGTGAAGTGTTCCTGCACTGTGTAAGGTTTTATTTTCATGCAGGCCATCCACAAGCTGCCTTTCATTTCCATATATTAAAGATTGATGAGGGCAATCTCAGACCTGTAGGATTTTTATCCTCTTATGCCTTAAAGTTCAAGTGCTCTCAGGCTGTTGACACTCTAAAGGTTGAAGTGTCAGGTACTTGGTAAACTTTTTGGCTGCACCTTGATAGCTTCTCTCATTTGAGTTTTATATGGGCAGGTACAGAACTTCTTGTTCCCTTTTGCTCTCCTTAACCTTGGCTAAACATCATTCTTACCTCAAATAATACACTGAGGTATGTGCAGTGCTGCTCTCACCCCTCTCATCCCTCTCCTCTCCATGTCTTGCTTAATTTTCTGGGGCTTTTTTTTTTTTTTAACACGCTGCAGAATGTGACACCCAGATCCCGGAAACACCTTTATCTCAAATGCATAAATCTCAAAATGTAATTTAAAACAAAATTTGAACTATTTACAATTGGCTCAGCTCTTTGAAAAATGCAGATAAAATTGTGGGCAAAGTACTGTTGTGGGCGTACATGATAAATCTATTAATTTTCCAAATATTTTAAAATATAGTTTATAAAATGCGTGCAGAACTTTTTTTTTCAAGCGTGTGTCTTATCTGATGCAGTTGGAGATGATCAGATATTTGCAATTATTGCCCACTGACTTTTCATTAGCAATGCCCATTTATTCACGTAAAGGACTTTAGTTTCAGACCTGAGCTACCTATTTAGTATTACTATAAATTGTAGATGCAAACATTTAAAGTTGAGCTTTTAATTTCTTGGAAGAGAAAGCTGTCATCGTGCTGCCTGTTCCGTAAAGATCTGACAGTGCCCTCTCTTGGCTTTTCCCAACAGTTTGTTTTTTCTTAAAAAACAAATTATACTGAAATAAAATAATTTGTTAGGGGTACAATAAGGAAGAAAAATCATCTGTTGACACTCGTCTGATTTAATAAACTTAAAATAAATGTAAGACACAGAAGAATGCAACAGTTTGTGATGTTTGTCAACTCTGTTACTGCTGTGCCTTTATTTTGGATGTAACTTTCACAATATACTTCTCAGTTCAATGTCTTTGTCCATGTCAAAAGTTTCTGTAAATACCCTTGTCACAAGGGTTTCAGTTGACGATTTGGGGTGAATCCAGTTTGTCTGGTGGATAACAGGGTGTTTTAAAACACTGACTGCGAAGTTACTTTCTGTCAGCCTTGACTGTTGTAGTCGGTTTGTTTGCAGAGCAGACTGTGTCCATGCAATCCAGCACGATTCCCTGGAAGCTGCCCAGGATAAACTAATCAGAGAGCCCCCCCTGGTGTCGGGAAGTATCCTCGGATATTAAATTTATATCAATCACAGGAAGTCTTGGCAATCAAGCTAGTCACTTTTTCCCTTCACATCTGGACATAAATTATTTTTTTGTTGCAAAGGTCACAGGAATCATGGGTAGGGCATGGAATGAGGGCCATAGAAAACATGGGAAAGGAAGAATAAAACTGTATTTCCACCTTTTTAGAAATGGTTATTTTTAAGTGACCTGGAATGATGCCAAACTATACAACAGTGGTGAGGGTTTTTTTTCCTTGAAGTTTACATTTGTTGCTGAATTAAATGCAGCTTAAAGATGCTTTGATTTGGAACGTTTTGTGCCATTAGATCTCAGCTTGGCATTTATAAAAAGAGCTTTCTCCTAGTTGCTGAGAACAATAACTTTTCTGCAGGAGGAGTTTAGAAATAGAGCCTGTTCCTGTGCTTAGGGAGGCTTAACTGCACCTTCTTTCTTTTGGTATTACTTAATTTCCCTTGTTTTCCTTCCGTTTCCCCCTTCCAACCCTGCTGCTGCTTTAGCCATGTGCTCTGAGCTCTTCCATAGCTAAGGCTGCCATTTATTTTTTTACAGCAAGTTTGCATCTTTTCATGCATTTTCCATTTGTAAAGCCTTTGCTCTGAGAAATGAAGGAAATGCTTCATTTTGTGCTTCCCCCTCCCAACCCTCCATCAAATCTCTTGAACAAACGCTTGAGGAGGGGTTATAAAAACAACCAGAACCTTTCCATTCAGCTCCCTGCCTTTCCTTGCTTTGGACAAGGGAACCAGTGTGCTGGAAGCTGCAAATCCTGAAGCCTGTAGCTTTGGGGTTGTGGCTTTTTTCCATGTATGAGGGAAATAAAGATGGTATTAGTTCACGATTTTACATCTGGTGAAGAAAAAATATCAGAAACAGAAGCTTGAGGTGTGTTTAGCATAGATGAATTTGTAGAACCTTAATTGCTGTTGTTCCAAACTGTTGCTATGTTCCTACATGCTTTTTTTTTAAATATAGATAGACTCTGTTAGCTTGCTGATTATTTATTCAGTCATGTAGCTTATGCTGTCTTTAGACACAAAGTTGAATAAAATCATACATCAGGATCTGACAGCAGGAATTCTCATGCTGAGAATCCAGGATAAGTCCAGGAATTTTATTCTGTTTTAACAATTACCTTCTGTGTCCCCTTTCAGACTTGAGGGGATTTCATTCTTGTTTCTGCTGTTTATAACTCCCAGTTCCAGGATCTTTGCTATCCTTGTGCCAAATAAAATTGAACAGGAGTTGCTTGAATGCTGCTTCTTGCCAACTTTTGCATGTACAGAGGGATGACTATTGAGCATCTAGATGTTTGTTATATTTTCTTCTTTTAGATATTTCAGGTTCAGAAGAGGCATTTAAGCAGCAAATGCCTCTTCTACATTGCATTATAAATCATTAGAACTTTTCTACAGTTTAATTAATTTAACTTTGTGGGGTGGTTTGTGTTGAAGGTTATCACCTTACAGGGTTTTTTTGGCTTCTAAAACCAGTTATATGATGTACTTTTAAGTAAAACTTTCAAACTTCTGCCATGATAGGTGTAAACATGTTATTTCAAATACATTCCAAGTATATAGGGAAAACAGAGGCCACCAGGTCTCCTTTCAGTGGTGATTTCATTCTTGTTGTGGACTCTTACTCCAGAACTGGAGAGCTGGTTTTCAAATGTTCTCTGTATGAATGAGGCTTTGGGCCTGTTCACTCACTGAAAATATAAGGAAAATTATTGTTTTATCAAATATATTTGGATGCTTTTAGGGGCACAAAGGAGGTGGCTGGTCTTATAGGTTACCCCTTTGAGAGATTAACTTAAACACCCTCCCCAAAAAAATATTTACTATTTTAATGGAAACAGCGTGGAAAAATTGCTTTCTTTTTTGCAAATGAGCAAAAAAGAAGTGACCTCTCTTACAGACAGCCTGAGCTCCTTACAGTACTTGCATTGCTGTAATTGTAATTGAGTGCTCTGCAGCTTTTCTTTTGCTGTTTTGCCTTAATCAAATCAATTGAAGCTAGGGAACAGACCTTGCAGTGAATCTATTCTCCCTTACTTCAGTCTTCCATGATTTTTTATTTTTTTTTGTTAGTTCTTCACCAACACCTTTTTGGTACTGATATTCTTGAGTTTCCCTTGTAGCACTCATTCCAAGAAAAGCCCAAACTACTCCTGATTGAGTTATAAAGCCTCTTGCAAATAACTCTGCACCATTGCAAACCATATCTAGTTGCAGAAGCTATCAGCTTTGACTCTGGTGGTTTGGTTTGGATTTTAATTTGACCAAAAGCCATTTTCACTGGACTAAATCCAGCTGTAATGTAATCCCTAGTTTCTCATCTGTATTCTTGAAGACTAATAGAATAGTAAAACCTTCCTAAAGATAACTTAAATGTGCTGTATGGTGTCCTCAGGGTAACTTGTGCTCTAAAGCTGTTTTCTTTCCCACTCTGTAGAGGTATCTCATTAAGTGAGATACGCACTAGTGTCATTATTAAGTTTTCATGTGTTTCTCAGTTTTGATGCTAATCTTCATGTGTGTGATTTTTTTTTTTTCCTTTGCAGCACCAATGTGGTTATGAATTATTCAGAAATAGAGTCTAAGGTTCGAGAAGCAACCAATGATGATCCGTGGGGACCTTCAGGGCAACTCATGGGAGAGATTGCCAAGTAAGTGATAATTTGACTCAGTGATGAAGAAAAGAAAGGTGCATTTTATATAAGAATGTGAAATTTGCTGCTAAATCAACTCTGCTGTATGCAGACTGATAATGATGAAAAGTTGCTGTAAATCAAGTCTTATTTTTTTAATGCATAATCTTAGAATGCACTGAAAACTGTCAAACAAAAAATGAAGCCGAACTATTTTTTAAATTCTTGATTTTTCCATTTATGTAACCTCAAAATTATTTCAATATATCTGACTTTTTTTGAGTGTTTATTTTCAAAGTGCTTTTTT
This sequence comes from Pachyramphus minor, assembly GCA_013397135.1. Lineage (NCBI taxonomy): Eukaryota > Metazoa > Chordata > Aves > Passeriformes > Tyrannidae > Pachyramphus > Pachyramphus minor. Next base: position 796,839 of record VYXB01007491.1, read on the forward strand.
GTGAGTTTTCCAAATAGAGCAAAACATGTCAAATTCTTCCTTGAGCTTTTTTGTCTGTTAAAATTAATATGACTGGTTGCAGTGGTTTTTAAGGTATTTGTATATGATGTTTCATTACAAATCAGCGAAGGTTGTTTTACTGCCTCAGATTTTTAGAATTACTTTTTTTTTTTCTTTTGTAGTCCTGGAATGTAAATAAAGTAAAACCAGGGATAGCTTTTTTTTCCCTTGTAATGTCACCCGATGTGCCTGGGCTTAGATCACGCTGCCACCTACTGCCAGCCCTGAGTCCGAACAAGCGGTTGTGCCAAAGCACAGAGAACATTCACTCCTTTTGTTTAATTCTTTAGGGCTACGTTTATGTATGAGCAGTTCCCAGAACTCATGAACATGCTTTGGACTCGAATGCTGAAAGATAATAAAAAGAACTGGAGGAGGGTTTATAAGGTGTGTATGTCTGAGACTTTGTCTTGGTGCTCGTACCGCGTAGTGCCTTGTTTAGATACTCTGACAGCACTGATTCCACCAGTAACCTATAATTTCTTAATTGTTTTGTAATTCTGTTAGTGAAGTCAAAGGTGTCTTTCAAATGCTATTTGTGAAAAAAACCCACAAAATTTCTGGTTTTAGAAGAGTGTTTAAGATCCTACTTAATGAACATAACAGAGCAATTACATTTTGCTGATATTCAAGTGTTGGAGTAGCATTCGCAGTTTGAATCTACCCAAAGGAGTTGTTACAGAGCTCCGTGAGAAGGAGGTAAGTTACTGTGCTATCAGGAAAACATTTTTGAAGGAATTCAAGACTACCTGAAATAAAATGCAAGCTAATCTTAATTTTCTGGCAGTTCATAATTCTTTAAAAATTGTAGTTTAGCTTTGAGTGGATCGAATTTTCTTGCTGATCTTAGAACCCTTTTCCAAAACACAATTAGGACATGAAAGAACTGAGTCATTTGCATTTTTCTTGTCTTTGGTGAATTAACATGGTACAGAAACTTTTTGCTTGAGATTGTATCATGCTGCACTTGAAGTGGTGTTCAGTGTTCACTGAATTATGCAAATATAACCTCATTTTTTAGATTTGATATAACAGACTAGCTTATATTCTGTTTTTCTTGATGCCAGGATTGTAGCAAGACACAATTAATTCTAAAGCATGGTTTGTGCTTTTCACAGGTGCTTGATGTTTTGTAGTCATAGTAATTTTTTCCCTGAAGTACAATAGAAATTAATATTTAATGCTAGCTACTTAATGTTATAAAGACTTCTTGGAATTGCTTATCAGGTTTGGATTGGATGAAATATAATGATAGTTTTAACTGATAAAGGCACTACTTCAGATAAGGTACTTTTTTTTTTTTTCTAGATAGAAATCCTCAACATAAAGACTAGAAATGAAGGTGTTATTTAAACTTCATTTGTTTTGTCACTTACTTAAAATTGTCCTGAAATGCAGTTTTTGTGTATCTATGGAATCCTGCAGAAGGCTTCTTAAATTCCTGTAGGAGTTACTTTTCAGTGAAAACCATTGGAAAATTGTGAAAAAAAGAGGCAGAAGAAAATACTTTGTTTTGCAGGGTTAACTTTTTCTCTTAAATTGTTACTACTTTCTCTTTAAATAAGGAGTAGCTGATAAAGGTAACAAGTTGTGATTTAGTAGTAACAAGTTAAGAGTTTCACAAATACAGTTTTGATAGTCTAAAGAGCAAAAGGTTCATGTGAGGAAAACATGTTTTTTCTTTGTGAACCATATAATGAGCATTTATTTTAAAAGGGAAAGTCTTATTACTTACTAATTTGGGGAGGGGGTAGGTTTGTGTTTCTACTGCCTATTTAAAAAAAAAAAAAAGATAGAGCTTTTGTTCATGCAATCATAAGGTGCTTTGTATTTTTATAGTCTTTGCTGCTCCTAGCTTACCTCATAAGGAATGGATCAGAGCGTGTTGTTACAAGTGCCAGAGAACACATTTATGATTTGCGATCCCTGGAAAATTACCACTTTGTAGGTGAGCAATAGAAAAATCTTATAAGCAAATTAAAACAGTAGTTGGAGTTGTCAGTCACCTGAACCAGCTTAGAAGCTTCCCCAGTCTAATTAAAATGTGACTGTTGCCAGTTGTGTGAAGAGTGCAGAATCCAAGACGTGGGGCCCTAGAGTATTAATTAGTGAAGACAAGAACTTGCAGAAAAGACTGGCTAATAACAACAGAACCAACACAACATGAGTGTTAGGGTTTATATTAAAATATGCACTAGAGACTGGTCCCCTGTGGTGTCCGTAAAGGAATAGCTTTAATCATACGGGAAGAAAAGGTTAGAGCTCCAAAACACACACATCTGTTTGAAGCTGGGGTTTTTTTTCCTCCCACCAAATAATATTTACAGTGCAAAGGCAGCAAGGCCAGTGTGTGTTTTGAATGTGAAAAAGGCTGGAAAGGAGCACATTTAGCTTATACTACTTCCCAACTGAAAGCAGTTTTTTAAAAAAACAGTTTTACAATGAGACAGTTCTTGCAATGAAACTTGCCCAAAACTGTGCTGAAAAGATGGAGGGGGAAAGGGGGATGTTTTGAGAGGTTAAAATTGTTCAAGTGGAGCATATAAGTTCTGTCTCAGTCTTTATTAATCTTTCCAGTGTTTCAGCAGCAGTTAGATGTTTCTAAGTACACCGTTCAGTGAAAACTCTTTATATAAGGATGAAAATTGGTGTTAAAGTATTTGGTCCCTTTTAAACAGATGCAGTGGACCTGAGTAACCATAAAATCTTTGATTGCTCTGTTTATAATTCAGATTTTCTTATCATGTTGATGTTCAATATTGCTGGCTCTTATTTATTTTTTCCTTTCCCCCCCCTATTTTCCATCCATCATCTCTGTCCTGCATTACCTATACAGATGAGAATGGCAAAGACCAAGGGATAAATATTCGCCAGAAGGTAAAAGAAATGGTTGAATTTGTTCAAGATGATGATCGGCTTCGGGAAGAGAGGAAGAAAGCAAAGAAGAACAAAGACAAATACATTGGGGTTGCCTCGGACAGTGTTGCAGGGTTCAGATACAGTGAGTACTGGACTTCCTTGGTCAGGGGTTGACAATCCCCACTTGGCTTAGATCACCTGAGTAACTAAAGGAATTTCTAATATGCTCCTGTTTATACTTTTTCTTTATATCTCTTTAACTATCAATGTTACTATTATGAAGGAAATCTTGCATATTTCCCCCCATACAAATTTAAATTAATTACTTTGAAAAGCATAAGTTAGTCTTTTCTGGACATAACTAATTAGAAACTTATACAAATGACATTAATGCATTAGCTTAATCCAAACTTAGCTGTCTTGTTTTTGTCCATAGGCAGAGTCTCCTTGTGAAATGAATGCTGCTGTAGCAGAATTAGATAAAGAAATGCCCTTGTAAGTTAGGGTTTCTTAGTCTTTTAATTAGAAAAAAAAAAAAAAAGATGGTGTGCACCCACCATGGCACAAGACTTGCTTTGCCTCCTCATGCCAACCTCCTTCAGCACCACTGGTTAATCTGGGTTAGGGCTTTTCGGGTGCTGATCCTGTTTGGATGGCAGAGTGCAGGGTGACATTTTAGTTTTCCAAGTAATACTTGAAAAATATCTGTGGATTTTCTGGGTCCTGTCAGATCTGTCTTTAAATATAGGCACTAAGTACCTTGCTTTCTCCTTGCTCCCTGGTCCCTGTCAGAGTGTGTAGCAGGGATCTGAGCTTGAACTGGCTTTTACATCTGATACATCCCAGCATGCCATCCATGATCCAGCTGTCAGTCGGTGTTTTCTTTGGCCTAAGTAAATCCTTGGCTGCTTTTATTAAGGGATGAGTACCAAAGTCCCAGTGGCACAAGGCTCTGGGTTCCTAGAATCGGGGAGTTCTTTGAGAAGGGTTTGGTGTAAGAGCTCAGCAGTAACTGTGCAGGACTTAAAACTTCACCTGTCCGTCTCTGGTGCTGTCTGTGTGGTTTTTTTACTCTTCTTCACTGGAAGCCTTAAGCTTAGATTTACTCCCTTGTGTTTTTGACAGATTATTTCTCTGTTCTCCCTTTTTGTCATATGAAGAGTAGTTGAAAATCTTTATCTTCATAGCAGGATATATCTTGTTTTATTATATTCCTTTAGGCTTTTGCTACCTGCTTGGAATTCTGGTGATTCTTTTTAGGAAATACTTATGAGTCACTGTATTTTGTGCTTTGAGTACATGTGCCTCTGTTCTTTCCCTGAGCTTATCTTTTGACTTGCTGTGTGAAGAGTCGTGATCTATCCTTGTATGCTGGGTAGAAGCCTTTCTCCATATGTTCCTTAGTTATCACTAAGGCTTTTTAATTTGAAGTTTCTTTGTCTTGTATTTAATTTCTGTGATATTTTTAATTATTCCTTCGTTTGGGGATTAAAGTAAAAAATGAAAAAAAAAAACAAAACAAAACAAAAGAATCTTTCTAGCAGCAGAAAACAAACCTTTTCCCAGGTGAGATTTCTAATCAAAAAGATTCTAGTTACTTAAACGTAAATGCTTGTATATTCAGATTTTCCCTTAGTTCATTTTGTCCTGAAGATACTGAGCTCTTAGTTGGCTTCTTTTTTAATTTTAAAATTCCTACTGCACAAGGAAACCCTTCTAAAGGAATCTGCATTAAAGTGCTTGAGAGCCTGGCATAAACTGAAATAAGGCCATTTTATTCTCCTGCAAAATTTAACAGCAGTACATTTCTTAGCAGTGTCTCCTTTTCCAGTGATAAAGATCTCACTGAGTATCTCACAGATTTGTAACAGATTCTCTACTGAAAGAGTTTGATCTGAACAACCGACTTGCACTTCTGTCTTCAGTAGGAAAATACATCCTCTATGATGCAAAATTATCAGACAGGTCTAACTTAAATTTTGCACCTTGTAGTGCTGGAATCAGCGTATAGAAAACCCAGTGATTTACCTCTGAGCACCCAGCTTGGCCAGGAATGGAATATTGTGCATTAAGTGACTGTTCCAGAACGGGCATGTCCCCTTTGTGATCAGCTGCTTATGCAGCCAGGGTTGATGGTGCCGCTCGTGCTTCTCCAGCAGAGTCCAACAGGATCCTGATGTGCTGTGCATTAGGATTGTGTCATTCTCATAAACAAAAGTCTTTGAATCTGCATTTCTGCCACTTAATGATTGGCATTCCATGCTGTGCCTTGCTGTAATAGTGTTGATTCAGCACAGTGGGAGCTCTCACATTGCCCTGAAAACTTGTAAGGCTTTATGTATGTGGGGTAGGGGGGCTTGAGAGTGATTCCTGAAAGACCACAGGCATTTTTTTCTTGTGCTATCTTTAATATTTCTTATCTTTTGTCTTGCACAGATGAAAGATACGATCCTGAACCCAAGTCCAAATGGGATGAAGAATGGGATAAAAAGCCAGCTTTCCCATTCAGTGATAAGTTAGGTGAGCTAAGTGACAAAATTGGCGCCACGATTGATGATACCATCAGCAAGTTCCGAAGGAAAGATAGAGAAGACTCTCCAGAGAGATGCAGGTACTAACTGGAGTTATTTTAACACAAATTTATCTGTGAAATCACTATTATAGAGCTGTTTGACATTGCTGAATATTCCTTAGAATATTCTGCTGTTCCTTTTGTCCATATGGAAGCATGTTTGGGTTCAATACCTGCTTCCTGGACTTCTTACATGGGTCTTCTGGCCTTAGGGAATAGTGTAGCTCTGGCAGTAGTTAACTGCTCTTGGCTGCTTTCCATTATTGCCCCAGCTTAGAAAGCTGCTGGCAAAGCAGGGAATTTGGCTGAAATTTTGTGAGCTTTTCCTTGTCTCAGCAATTCCGTGGTCTTGTGCCGCTGTATCAAAGGCTGTCGCTTAATGCTATGGTTGCTCTGAATGCTGAGGTGCCAAGGAAGAGGAAGGTGGAATTTGCTTAGACTTGACTTGATACAGAGCTGCTTCCCTGAGCTGATCCCAGGAAGAACAGCCTGCAGGTGGCTTCTTAAAAAAAAGTCAATTTTAATTGAACCTTTTCAAGAAAATTCTTGTGTTTTACATCTGGTCATTAAATTTTTTTTGGTAAGGAAGAAAACCTACCCTGCTTTTCCTCCAGAAAGAACTTTACATACATCACACTTCAACAGGTGCATTGAATTTAATTATCTGGAGATCAGGTTTGTACTTAACAGAATCTGAAATTGCTGTAGAGAAAGTGCTCAAATATATTGAAATAATTCCCTTCTGGGAAGCAACTTAAAATTCAAATTTGCACTGAGATTTGATTAATATTTTTTACAGGAATATCTTCAGATACAGTCACACACATATATACATATGGATTTATTTGAATATAAAAATACACATGTACATGTGTGTGTTGCAAAAATAAAGCAGTTTTGCACAGAAACAAGAAATAATGGTAAGGCAGCATTTCTGGGGAAAACGCTGGTATGGTCTTCTTGCTGGGGCATTAATAAATCATAAAACTGGTATTCTTTGCACACATCAGGGTTTCCACTTAGAACTTACTATCAATGGACTACAAAGAGAAGGGATCAAAAGGAAAGTAAACAATTTCAAATGTAACAATGGTATATTGCTGTGCGCTTTTCTGTTCTTACCTTTCAAAAGCAACTTGTCCCATGATGTCTGCAAAGCTCACACTTTTTTTATCTTATTTCCTTTGCTTTATTTCTGAATGGCTCCTGGTCTCTTCCACTGGATAAATTCTTGTACTTTTCAGTGGTCTAGGCAGGCCTTTCTGAAGTCCAATCTTTATCAAAAGCAGCTTGTTTTGATGACATCTCCACTGTACATCTCTGCCCCAAGTGGCACTGATCTTTTCTCTGGCTAATATTACATTTTTCATTTTTGTTTTGCTCTTGTAACCCTTGTCCTTTCTGTTTTATTTTTCTTCTGTTTTTTGGTATATGTCAGTTGGGGAATTTGTCTTGAAATTTATAAAAGGGTTCAAAATCGAAGGACTTTTTTTGAGACATACGTAAGCAAAAACAGTCAGGTGATTGCAGGTTATCCTGTCCTAAGGAGGAATCCAGGCTGTAGCAATATGGTTGCTTCAGCTCCCATCCTGGAATTTCCTTTTGGCTCCTCTTGGCATGGTGATTAGATACCAAGGAAGCGATTTTTATCAAATGAAGGGGCTTCTTTCCACAGAAGCCATCAAAGGATCCAAGAAGACTGAACTCAAGGTTATAGACTGTCTGTATTTATACTTAAAGATACTGTAAATACAAGCCTTAGTGGGCACTCTATTAGCAAAATACTGTATTTAAATATTGAAATGGAAGGAAACATGAAATTTTAATTATCATATAACTTAAGCTCAAAATAACATATGTTTGTAAATACCTCACAAAATCAGTGCATTTCTGTGTTTTCACACTTCAGTAATTTCTTTCTAAATATTTACTGGCTTATTCATAGCCTGCTGCTATATCATAACAATTAAGTTGCCATTTCACTTGGAAAAGTGACTAAATGGTGATACTCACTCAGCTGGCAAATGTGCTGTTATGTTCTATTGTTTCTATCTTAATAACTTTATAAACATTATTGCTTGAGTACTGTAAATCAAATAAAGGCCTTGAAGCACAAAGAGAGGGACTTACACATCTTCACTGTGATTAATGGAATTTGGAAGACATGATCTTTATGTACCAGAAGAACTTGACCAAACTTCTGGATTTCTGACTTTACTTGCAAAGCCAGTAGTTTGTATAGATGGGAAAAAAAATGCTTAAAATAAAGAACTTTAACAAAGAGCTGAGAACTGTGATACAGACTGTTAAGTGGACAGTAGATTTCAGTGGAACTGCTCTACACAGTGAGCTCTGGAGAAGCTAAGTCTGCTTAAGTCTCAGTAAACTATTTTGTTCCCTGAAAGTATGTTCAAAAAAAAAAAAATCCACACCACAAAAAACTTCAAGCAAAGAAAAAGACTGTGTCCCTACTTCGATTCCCAGAAGCTGTAATCATGTACTTTCTTTGCAGAAGTGATTTTAATTATTTGGTACACTGCTAGCTAGAATATTTATTTTTAAGTTAATTCTGCAGTTCTCAGATGAAGCACTGTAGTTTTACTGAGCACAGTGAACACACTTAAAGTGAACATTAATCTGTAATTTTGGTTGTTTGGTTGGTTTGGTTTGTTTTTTTTAGTTAATGTGACCATGAAGGAAAAACAAAAGGTGGATCTCCCGAGAGGGTTTGGAAGCAGAACAGGTCGTCATAGAAAATTGTGTCTTTTAATATTTATTCTCCATTCTGGGATATATGTTTGATTTCTTTTCTCAGAAGCTTTTAGTCCTTTATTTTGCTGTAGATCACCAAAGACCCACTTTTTCATCCTTGCTTTAGTGAGATCGATCTATAGCAGTTCTGCATCGATCAGACTTTGGTTGTCAGTCGTTTCCTCAACCCACAGAATGTGTGGACTTGGTGGACTCTGTAGTGAGGACAAGAAACATATTGCAGCAGGTTTTAAGAGGCTAAGCCTTACTTTGCACTCCCCTAGCCTTGGAGGCTTTAACACACATCTGAAAGGCAGCATCATCCACACTCCTCCGAGGCTTTTCGGATGGATGTGCCATGTGCACCATCTAATGTGCAGAACTCTCTTCTCTGGGGGCTCCTGTTAAAATCCTGATGTTGCAAATGGAAATGTGGTGAGTGCCTCCCTCTGTGGTTCTGCACACAGGTGGGTACCTGCACAACTCCAGAACTGGGACAGTGGGACTCCAGTCACATGTCAGGGTTGAAGTGTCTTGGAAGAATAAGGTTGTGGTGGTGCCATTTGAGCTCCCTTGTCTCTGTAAGGGGGGCTCCAGCCAATCCCAGGAGTTGTTGGTTGGCCAGCAGCTGTGATATTTATCTTTTTAAAAGTAAAAAATTGAAAAAGGGAGGGAGCATTTGTGTTCAGTGATGTTACTGAATTGAGGTATCCCCAGTGGTGAGTAGGTAACATGCATGGAGGAAATGACACAGGCAACGTGTTCCAAAAAACCCCACCATTGTTAGCAGAGAACAAAGGCTCTCCTCCAGAGTATATTGCAGTTACTGTCATTTTCCCACTGACAAAGGGATAGCCTTTCTTAAATCTTGCAGTTTTAGTATTCTAATGCATTATTAAAATATAAAACCCTTCCACTTTCAACTGTTGCTAAGGGAATTGCTATTCAAAATGTTTCGATGTATTTAAGCTTTCTTTATAGCAGTTCTCCCTGCTATGTACAAATCTTGATTGTAACAGGCAACATGAATGGCTGGGGCCAGTTGGTTTGTTTGTGAAAGACTTAAAATGCAAAAGTGGAAAATGTAACAGATTAAACAAATAGCGTGCAATGGCATCTGAAGTTTTTGCCTAAAAGGATGACATTTTTGTTCTTTTACATTTTAAGAATAACCCTGTGTGCTCTGATAGAAAATGAATAGTATCATTGCATTGCATAACTGTAAATACTCTTTTCTCACAACCACTTTGAACAATATAAAAGCCTGTTTCTCTGCAAAAGGAAATGAGCTGAAATACCAATGGAGCTGTTGAAACCTGAAAGATAGTGCCTGTATTTGGTTCACTGCTTTCTGTCTTTTGGTGTAAGTACTGAACAGACCTGCCAACTTAACTTTTTGTTGCTGAAGTGTTACATAACGTGTGGGGGAGTTCCTGTCAGAAGGTAATTCCGTGTACTGGATTTAAACACTGATTTCCTATTATCCTCTGCCGTGGACTTGCAGTTCATATTGAACAAAATAACCTGACTTTCTTCATCATATCTCTACAACAGGTGTGATGTGATGGGTTATGTAAGGGGGAAGTATTTCTCAAATGTAGGAAGAAGCAGTGTTTTTATTATGAACTGTTGCTACAAAAAACTACACTAACCAAAACTCCTGTGGCTTAAGCCAAATGTCCACTCAAGGAACTGAGAAGTTCATCACAAATGCTATGCTATCACTTTTGTTTTCATAGTGACAGTGATGAGGAAAAATCAAGACGAGGCAAATCTCCCAAAGCTGAATTTAAAGATGAAGAGGAGACTGTGACAACAAAACACATTCATATTGCACAAGCTACAGAAATTACAACCATCAGACAGAAACGCTCAGCAAATCCTTCAAAAACCATTGACTTGGGAGCAGCAGCACATTATACAGGAGATAAAGCAAGTCCAGAACAGAATGCTGCTCATCCTGCACAGCCTACAACAAAGGTGAGACAGCAGGAGAGCACAGTCAAACATGATTTTGGAAACTGCTTTCTTCTGACCTCAGACGATTTCTGGTTTAGGGTAGAATTTTTATTATGCAGTAGTTCAAGGGAATGATTTTATCAAAAATGTATAGCTGTAGTTTTCAAAGTCTGTGGAACAGTTTAATGTGTGTGATTGATTTAAGATGTAGAATATTTTAGATATAGTCATTACTATGTTTTACTCCTCAGAAAAGCAAAGAGAAAATCTTTGCCTTAAGTGCAAAGGATTCTCTGCACACTTATTGAAAAGTCACCAAATGCTTCAGTTATAATAAAAAAACCCAAACCTGAGTAATGAGTTTTTCCAGTATTTGATTTTACATTTAGCCATGTTCCAGTGATTGTTGGCTTCAAAGACAAATCTGTCATCTCTTCAAAGTAAAAGGAAACAAAAACCCTCCAAAAACCTAGAAAACTTCTTAGTGTCATTCAATTGATGACATCGTGAGATTGGTTGTGTAATTTTTCTTCAGGCCGCTGTACCCTCTGGCAGCAAGTTACCTAATGATCTGGTTGACCTGTTGTTTGATGGACCCAGCCAGCCAGCTTCCACAGGTAGGCACACTTTGCTTTTATTTCAGTAATGCATATTTGGAACCAATTCTGAGGATGAGCTCATTTGTTGCTGTGTAGATAGAGTAGTAGATAAATGGAGAAATGAATACTCAAAAACAGTTTAGAACTGCCTAGAACGTTTTGTAGCAAGGTACTGTGTGTGCTGTTGCACGGGACTAATAAATGTTAGCAGCACAAAGATTAACTGCCAGGTCAGTCTGTCAGAAACTGTTTATGTAATGCAGTTATTTATAATTAACTCTAAAAGCAAGTGCAATTCACTCACATTCAGGCATTTCTCATACTGCAGTGCAAAGGCTGGGCAGCTGGAGATGGATGATCTCCATAGCAGCTTTCATCTCAAGCATATGGCAGACTTGTTTCTTTATCTTTTCTCTTGGCACTTAGTTCATCCAAACCCTAATACCAAAAAGGAATTACTACCTAAAAGTAAAATTATTGTTTTTAAAACACATCCCTTCACTCTGTAAATGTGCAAGTATGTTGACCTTCATATGGACTTACTCTTAAGCTCTCAAAAAGCAGTTTCTTTTTAGGGGTGTGTTAAATTTTAGTGCATTGCATACGGGATTGGTAGAGGCATTCAGGGGGTAGGTGGGTTGCTCTTCAGAACCTAAGGCTTTAAATTTAAAGGTCTGTTATTGTGCTTACTAGTTCTTTGTATTAAGGGGTTTGGTTGTGACATGGAATAGGAAAAGGGCTTTGTGCACTTGTGGTCTGCTGGCACAGCTCGAGAGAGTTAACTGTGGGCAAAATTTTTTTTGTTTAAAGATCACTTTGAGTAGCAGATAAAATACGAGCATGTGCCTTTTTTCATAGGTAGGAACCTTTCATAGAACTTCTCCCCTTTACAAATAAGCAGTGTCTGCTGATGTGTGGGTTCATATTGGCATTGTTTGTAGAAGTGTATGTTTGTATCTTAGACTGATCTGAATATCTGCTGTGCCCTTGCTTTAAAGACAAGGTAAAATCACAAAGGCTGTACCAAAAAATGGCAGTCCAGAGGGGCTGGAGGCCATGTGGCTGCATTCAGGTATTTGTAACACCTCACTTCTAGCTGAAATTACACCAATTCTGGGGTTATTGTAGGGGGAACCCCTGATTTTGTATTGTAATGTATGAGCAAAGCCAGTACTGTGACCACTCAGACACCTTCCTTTCATCACTATGCTACCAAAATGCTACATCTGAAAGTATTCAATGCACTATAGACTGTGTAAAAACTCTACTGGAGGAGAGGGAAATTGTCATGGTAATTTAGTATCAGACATCTGTCTTAGTCCTTATTTCAAGTAAATCTTTAAAACTTTGTTCACTTTTATTTTTGGGAAAGTAGACAAAGGGTTTTTTCTGTTGTGAAATGTGTTAATTCCTAATGGTTAAGAAATAAAATTCATTTCATGTGCCTTGTTTTTGTGTACAAATGCTTAAATTTAAAGAACAACTTATTTTGTGCTATTTCCTATTTTATTAACTTCTTGTGCAAATGTTCATTGTATATTGGAGTTACCACAGTCCTGTGAAATTTTCAGATCCTGGAGCAGAACTACTACCCCAAAATCAGTACTGAAACAACTTCTGTCCAGTTCTTATGGCAGAAGGGATTGGAGCCTTTTTGTATTTAAATACATGTGTGTTATGTTTTTACTTTTATAAAAATAAAATCACATTGAGAATAGATGTTTCCACTTCAAAGTGAACCTGCCCATATTTCAAACAGAGCTATGGCAGCTTCCATATTACAGTGTATTTAAATCTTTCATCAGTGTGGCTCTTTGCTGTAGTAAGCCTTTTTTTCTTTACCTTTTTTCTTCTTTTTCCAAAGCAGCATTTTGAAATGGTGCTGAGAAGAGGCATATTACCAGCTGGTCCTGCTAAATAACCTCTGCTGACCTGAGCAGGCAGATGGAAAGGGTTCATTTGTAGTGACAGATCTCGCATGGGAATCTTTGAGGCCAGCTCATGTTGAGAAGATTAGCACTGTCCTTCACGTGCAGGTCACTTGTTATGACCACTGCTCCTTGCAGCACAGGGTGTGGGAACATTCCCAGTGTCAGGCAAGACACAGGGAAAGGGTCAAATGCAGCCTTTGATCTGTGCTGTGAAGGAACTGGCAGGGAAGTGATACGAATACAGGGAACTCAGGATTTGCTTATCTGTGTATTTTCAGGTGCAGAGATGTGGAAAAGGTTGGTTGGGCTCAGTGTTACATGTTACTGAAGCAACACAATTTGTACGTGAGGGAGTTGGTTTGTTACCAGAAAGGAGAAGGCAAAGAATCCGTGGTTAGACCTGCTGGAAATAACTTTTTGGTGTTACTGCAACTGAGGTTCTTTAACCTTAGCTTGTGATACCTTTCTTTAAAGAGTTACTGCATCGAGCTTAATCTCTGTCATCTGGAACTCAATTTCATTTGAAAACAGGCAAGGGAGGTAGAAGAAAAGTTGACTTGACGGAAAATGTTAAGGGGTTATTTTGGGTTTGAACCTTATTCTGTTTTTAAAATTAAATTAATCCCTGGACACTTAGTAAAGCAGCCCAAGGATAATGGGTATAGCAGGAGAGCATTGAAATTTTATTTTTTTTTTTTAATTTTTTTTTGAGCATGTGGTCAGGATTATCTCAGCTGTGTTGCTATGGAGACATAAACTATCAAACCACTAACCTGTTGTGAACTCTGGAAGCACATAGGTGATGAAAAAAATTATTTGAAAATGTTCATTGCAGTAGACAGAGTAAACAGGATCAGAACAGGGGTTTTTAGCTTAATAATATTTTAACAACCACTTTTCATTCTCAGGTTTCAGTCAGAATAAAATTTGTATATAAACACAGGTAAGATGCTTATTAGATCACTTCAGAATTTGTTGAAGAAATTCCTTAACCTTGTGTGAAATCTTCTCCCTCTTGAAAAGGTAGTAAAAGGGTTTCAGTAATGCTGTATTTGTGAAAATTTAAAGAGACCATCCTTGCATTCCCTTCTCATGTTTTTATCTGATACTACACTCTCAGCAAGAAGACATTTCCCCTTGGAAGAACAGCCACCTTCCTGGCAATGTCTACAGTAGAATAACATTTATAAAGAAATACAAGTACACATGTATTAGGAAGTGAGTGGTTCCTTTTATTACTGCTGGCCATTTATTAAAAAGGAGATGGTTCTAGTTTAATTAACCCAGTTGAGAGTAGCAGATGGGGCAGAATGTCTTGCAGCGATAAGACAATTCTGAAATGGCACCAGATGTTGGAAGCTGTCCCTGGTGGTGTTTGAGTGCAGCACAGATGTTCCAGTCCCACCTGGCTGGTTCCTAAGCACTGCAGGCTAAGCAGCTGTGATGTAACCTATATAATGTAGGCATAACACTAAAAGCAAAATAATTGAACCGCTGCAGCTTCTTCTAAGGGTGGGACTGCTTGGAGGTGAAATCTTAAGGACAAACAATAAGGTCAACTTCTTGGCTTCCTCAGGTCAGAAATCCCTGCTTAAGAGCAATACCAACAATAACAATGTAGTTGGGGGTTTTTTTAACTTTTTCAATTCATTTTTAAAAAGCAGTTTTACACTGTGGTTTTTAAATCTTCTGATTTTATACCTTCGCTGTATCTTTTCAGTGAAAAATTGTTACTCTGCTGTATTCAGAAGTTAATAATTTATATGCTGTATACAAATGTCTAGTTGGAAAACTTAATGTTCTTCTTGTAGAAAAGGAGCAAACTTATAAAAAAATGAACACAAATGCAAGCTCTGTCCTTGAAATCCCAATTCAAGAACATTGCAGAATCATTCATGCTTTAAGTAACACAAAAACTAAATATAAGGTGACATGTAATTTTTCATAGTAAGCATAATAAATTAACTTTTATACAATAGGAGTGTTTGGCTTTTTTATATAATGCTCTCAAAGTTTTATTTTTACAAACTGCCGAACTAGTAGCATCGCTCCCCAGTTAAAAACTTGTTAATCTTTTTAATATCTCTACATTTATTTTTAGAGATGAGAAAAACTTGCATATTGTAGTTCTTCCCTAGGAAAACAAAACTGCAAGATCTGCAAGGTAGTTGGAAATAATCCAGTTTATTGTTGCTCAGAGTTGTATAAATATAGTATGGGGATGAACAGGAAAACAGAACTGACTTAGGGAGCAGAATCAATAAATCTACCGTGTCAGGCACAGAACAGCTTTTCTTCATAAATCCCACATGCAGTTGTTGCAATGGATCTTTGCACAGTCCTGTAACAGCTTTTGGCTTCTGTCTGTTTCTAGGTGAATCAACTGACCCATTTGGAGGATTTGCTGATTTTAGTTCACCTGCTGCTTCAGCAAGTTTCCCATCATCACAAGGTAGGAGTAATTTACGTATTGATTTAAGGGTCAGAAGAGGGGAAGAGATGCCATGCGGCATAAGTGAAAGTCACCTCCCTTTGCATGGTAAACTGTGTATGTGTGTAAGTGGCCCACAGTGCTACAGGAGTAAGGAAGGTACCCACTGCCTGGCACAGCCTGAGTGTCCAGTGTCCACAGGGCTGGGTCAGTGCACGTGCAGTCATTTTGCAGGCAAACATACAAGCTGTTACATAGACATGGCCACCATCTGAAAAAGGTTTCCCTTAAAATTGGACTGGAAAAAATAAAATATGCTGGGGAACCACCTAAAGCAATCAACTTCCCTTTGGCAGAATGTTTTTGGGAACCTGCAATGCTACCCAGACAGAAGAGGGCTGCAGACAAGCTGGGGATGAAGAGAGCTGGCTGCCTGCCTTCTGTGAAGTTAATTTGGGCAGGAGTGTTTGTGACTGGGGGTTCTCAGCCAGGGTGTGTAGGGTTAAGTGCAAAATAAGAAACTAATAGCAAAGAGGTTGATCAGCAAATCTACCTGTGAGCCAGCTTTTAGTCAGTGTGTTTATATCTCTTCCTTTATTTTGCTGTGTTAGGAAAGCTGTGCTGGGCATAGATTAGTTAATACACCTTTAATTTGCTTGGTAGGAAGGAACTGCTCTAATTTTTTTACAGGCTTTCTTAGTCAAACCCAAGTTGTTTTGCAAACACAAAGCCGCCTACTATGCAAATAACTCCTGTGTTAATACAGTCTAAATTGATACAATCCTTTATCTGCATTAACATGATTAATCTATTCCAATCACCATTATGCAAGGGACAAGGAGTCCTGTGAAATGATTAATCATTCCTGAACAGCGTAAGCCCCTCTAGAAATCTTTTCCTTCTTGATTAATCATCTTTGAAGTCCTACTGAAGGGGCAAAACCTTCTCCCTTTTACCCCCACTTCCATTATTGGTGCTCAGTGCACAGGTCTGAACACTGAAGGAGCACACTCAGCATTTACTTATCTATCAAGAATATTTAAAGTAGGTTTTAATTTTTAATATGTAATACTAATTGAAACATTCTAATATAGGCCCCTCTTTGTGAGGAAGATCAAAGCAAATGTTCCAGTAAGGCCCTAAGCTAATGAATATTAGCCCACTTCATGCACTGAAGTTGTTGGCAATACTTGGATTTTGTGAACAAATTTACTCTCCTACTGTTCTCTAAATTGTAATGTGTTGGTAAAGATGGAGATGACTAAAGGTTCAAGGTGTGTGTTGATAAATACTTACATGAAGTGTGACAGGCAGCTGCAGTTACACGTGGTGGAATACTGGTGTAGGAAATGGCTATGGCTTCCCTTATGGAACCAGCCATTGGACAGAGCAGGAAATGGAAACTGTCACAAAATTAATCTACCCCAGCTCTGTGTGTTGGAGTTTTCATTCACTCAGCGAAAGAAATTCAAGAGATGATTTAAACATTCATTAGCACTCAAAGTTCATTGCTTATGGCAACGATGTTGCTTGTGACTGCTGAAGCACTGGAAGTGTATCAGTGAGATAATCAAAAAGCTTACCTGGACAGTGTGGCATGAGAGCTGTTTAAATGCTGTTGCTTTGTATTCAGCATCTCCTGGAGATGTTTTTAAGCTTTTCTTCCCCCATCACTCCTGTGAAGCAATAATTTTCTTGTTAATACAGAGACATGTGTTTTTAAGGGAGGTAACATCTCCTCCTGTTTGACTCAAAGGTTAGGACATGCCCTCAGTTCACTGGTTTGTGTCTCAACATCTGTGATGCTGAAATAGGTGCTGTTGCAGGTATCTATAAACAGCTCATACTGTTGGATCTGTCCTCACAGTGGGATACAGAGAGAACTCTGAGTTCTGTGTTTTTATTTAAATGCTTGTCTTCAAAAACCTCGTTTAAGTGATGAACTAAGAATTCAGCAAAGCTGCTGCTGAGAGAAATGCTAGATCCAAGATTGAAATTTTCCTTCAAGCCAAGGCATTTAGTTCAGGAATCAAATTTAGGAAACCTAATGTGTTTTACATGAGCACTTCATGGGATGGAGAGTGCTTATTCCTTATCTCAGATAAGCATTCTCTGACAACCTGCTTTCAAAGTTCTGGTTTTTATTCTCCTCAGCATGGTTTTATACAAAGAGCTACTAGTTGTGTACAACCAAATTTTGTTGTCTTTGTTTTATCGTGATGGAATTTGCCTTATCAAGTGGCTTATTCCTGACAACTGTTCTCTCAGCAAATACCAGAACACTGAGATAAAAAGTTGATAAATGTTATCAAAGTTCTAGGTGTTGTTTTGACTGTAGCCTCCAGTGTACCCCTAAGTTATCTTCCAGTTGTAATTCAGCTGAAGAAAACCTGTCCCTGCTGGTCTTGCATCCACAGGTGACATGTTATCAAACATCCTTCTGCTTTTTATATGGGTGTTTCATATTTCCTTTCCTACCTTGTTAAAATTGTTGGAATATTCATGAGAGGGAATGATGTCCAGATGGAGGTTCTACCTGCAGATGTTAATCTGGACGGACACAGATCAGCTCTCATTTGTTTCAGTTCATGGATTATGGCATTTGCTCAGTGCCTTTCTCTAAGTCTTTTGCCTTTCCTCTCTCTCTTCCTTCATCCCACACTGTTGCCTTTTCTTCAGGTACAGCAACAGTTGGAAATGGAGACTTTGGTGACTGGAGTGCCTTCAACCAAGCTTCTCCTTGTCCCAGTGCTTCATCTGGAGAGCAGCAGCCAGCTCTAGAGCTCTTTGGTACCTCACAGCCAGCTTCGGGCCAGCCTCCAGCTGCTTCAAATTCTACAGATCTTTTTGATTTGATGGGTTCCTCTCAGACAACCATAACCGCCACCCAAAGCATGAATTTCTCCATGGTGGGTCCCGGTTTTGCAGGCGTCAGTTTACCCATGTCGAGGTCAGAGGTATGCTGCTCTTGGTACTGCTAATGACCTACCTGGATTAATCTTTTGCCACCTTAGTCACACCATTGAAAATTCTCACTTCTGGAATGCATTAGACCTGGTCATTCAGATGTGATCAGCATGTTGTAAGAAAGTTTTAATGTTTAAATAGCCTAGTAAAAGTCCTTTTATAAGACCATATTCTCAGAGATGGTCTTCATTGATCTAGGAAGTGTTGCTGCTTTTTGGAGAAGTTGAGGTTGTTATTTTAAAGCCATTCTCCACAACATGTTACAGGTTTCCAGCCTGTTGGGGTTTTTTTATTGTCTTCTTTGGAAAAATGAACGTTTCTTGTTTAGTCCAGTTTCCTACTGGTAAATTATTTCAAGTGAATCCCAACAAACTTCTCTTTTTTTAGCCTCTGCAAACCATGAACGTGATGATGCCGAAGCCTAGCTCTCTTTATAATATAAAGACAGAGATGGTCCAGAAAAATGCAAGCAAAACTCTACCCTCAACTTGGTCAGATCCCAGTGTAAATATCAGTTTGGACAATTTAGTACCTGGGATGCAGCCTTCAAAACCCCAACAGCCATCGCTTAATACCATGATGCAGCAACAGAGTAAGTGATCATTGCAGTGTTTTGTGTGCACACTGAGTCCTGTCTGTGTTCAATAGGCTGACCCTGAGGGCTGAGTGTTCTGTCCTGCTGTTTTCCTACCTTTAGTCACAATGGTTCCTGAAACTACTGCAGTGTTGTGACACAAGTGGTGTTTTCTACATGGAGATTGAAGCACCACGAGGCTGTAACTGTGCAGAGCTTGCACCATTGCTGTATCTTGATCTCAGGCTTCCTAATCCTTAGAACATCTCTAGAATATGCAGAGCAGCATGTGTTGGTAAAAAATTATATTTAAAATTTTTATAGATGTTTTCTGAGTCTTCACACAGAAAATAGGGAAACAAGCAAAATAAAATCAGAATCATTGAGGTTGAAAAAGACCTCTAAGATCATCAAGTCCAACTTTGACCGATCACCACCTTGTCAACTGAGTGCCATGTCCACTTGTTTTTTTGAACACCTCCAGGGATGGGGACTCTTCCACCTCCCTGGGCAGCCCCTTCCAATGCCTGACAACCTTTTCAGTGAAGAAATTCTTCCTATAAAGGAAGTAGCTGTGGGTTTGGCCATTGTGTGTCCATGCTCACAGCAACTACCACATTAGATGCTTAAAATACCTGAGCACTTTCAGTGTCATCAGATCTGATCAGTGATTTTTGTGTGCTTTCCCTTTTCCACAGATATGCAACAACCTGTGAATGTCATGACTCAAAACTTTGCAGCCGTGAACCTCAGTCCTCAGCCCAACGTGATGCCCGTGCGACCCCAGACCAACACACTGATGGGAGGGCCCGTGCCCATGGGGATGGGAATGCCCAATGTGATGTCAGGTATGATGGGAATGACTGCCATGGGACCCACACCGATGATGAACCAAGGAATGATGGGAATGAACGTGAACATGGGAGTGCCAGCTACAGGAATGGGTTTGACGGGCACAATAGGAATGGGGGTACCCAATATGGCTATGACCTCTCTGACTCCTGGGACTGTACAACCCAAGCAAGATGCCTTTGCAAATTTTGCCAATTTTAGCAAATAAAGATTGTAAAATAGATAAATAAAATGAAATTAAAATAAAATAAATGGGCAGGCTGAATGAAGGATTTTTAGCTGCACAAATATAGCCGAGGAAGGAATGGAAAACACTGATTAATAGTTGTTTTTTTTTCTTTATCAGTTAAAGTGTCTACCTAAAAAACCAAAAGCTATTTTCTAAGTGTTGAAATAACTAGAGTTCAAATTCTGGAGAGGTGAAAGATTCTTCTAAGGAATGTGTTGGATGATTTTACAAAATAATTTGTATTAAGACCATCAAAAAACCTTTCCTATGTAGAAGAACCAATTTTAACTTTGAGACTTGATGGAAGACTGGATTTGGGACTGGGTAAAAATGTTTGAATCTAATTTTATACTTTTTTTTCTTGAAGAGCTTTGACTTTCTTTTCCCCCTCTCCCTGATCGCTTTGTCATAATTGGATCATTCCTTTTACTACCACTGAGTCCACAATTGTGAAGTCACTCAATACTATGATCAGTTTTTTATAAGAATATATATTTTTGTCCAAAAATGGCTTACATAAGTGACTATGGCTAATTCAAAGGGACCTGGAATGTATATATACTTTTGCTAATGTTCCAGCCACACTGCTGTATTACCCAAATTTTTATTGTAAAAGTTCTCTCTCAGCAACTTGGTAATCAACAGATTTTTGGGGTCTTCACATGCTTCTAATGTTATATCCAGTATCCCTTGGAAGTCTGAGAGAATCTTTATCCAAGACTGCTGGAAGGTTTCCTTTCAGAAAACTCCAGAAAATGCACTTTCTTGGAGTTCTTTTCCAGTGGCACTTGGTGTCCTTTGTAGCACCAATGTCCCTATGGAGCCACTGGTTTAAGGCATCAGCAGCAGGTGAATCACACTTCAGTGATGTAAATCATAACCCAACCTAATCCAATGGCATTGGATCTTGGCTTTTATACAACACTTGGTGATTCTTTTGTGTAAATATGGCATTAGCAGCTGTGGAATCCAATAGAGGAGTAAAAAAAAAAAAATATATATTAATAAAGGAGACCTGTAGCAGTCAAAGATTTTACTGATTTACTGAAAGCAAAAGAATGAATTAAGGTTTTTGGGGTTTTTGTTTTTCCTTCTGTAATTCTGCATTTAAGTTCACATGAATCAAGATTTTAGAATCTGGAACATAAAGACATCATTATATTCACAAGCTGGGAATATTGTTAAGAATAAGCACTATACTATAGGTATGAAATTTATTGCCTCCCTTTTCTTATGTTGAATTTCTTTTTTATTATTAAATTGATAAAACTTTGTTTCCATTGTATTCATAATGTTCTGTTATACATAACATTAAAATGTTCATTAAAATCAATGTTGGGCTGCTTTTCCTTTCATTCCATTTGACGTTTATGAGAGCATTTGGAGAAAAAAAATAATTATAATTTGGGCAAAGTAATTTTTATAAATAATTTAAAATTGTTTAATGACTTCTTATCTGAAGCCTTTCCTATCTGGCTCTACTGTTAGGAATTAAAAATGAAGCAGGCAAGATATCCTGACCCGCTCCAGCCTTGCTAATGCTCCATCTACAACATTTCTAATTAGGCAGAAATTCATGTACTTCAGCTAAGTGGTAATGAAAAGTGATTCATTTGCTGAATAAGAGATGAGAGTGAGTGTAATTAGCTGACTGCGGTTTTTAATCTTTCAACAATTCAATGTGTTTAAATTAGTTTCAAAGAATAGGAGCTTTCAAGTGTTGTTACATCAAAGTAATCAAGGCTTCAGCGGCTGGCTAGGAGAGATCGCTCTGGTTCCTGTTCTGAAACCTTTACACTTACTTGGAATAATCATCTTCAGACCCTTTAGTTAGAACAGATGGCAAGACTCAAACTGGTTCAATCTATGCAAAATTGTGGTGGGAAGAAAGCTGGTTCCAGGGGTGGTAGATGGGGGGGCAAGGAAAACTTAAACCTGTAGTCAAGGTTCTCCTGTGGTGCTGGAGGGTTGCAGTGCTGCTCAGTCCTCTGTGGAAGGCTTTTGGATGAGTAGGATGGATATTCCTCATGGTGTCCTTTTAAGGTGGGTTTGGCAGGGGAAATAGTCAGCTTTGAGTTGAAGAATCATGTCCCTCATCAGGTTGTTCACATCTCTTCAGAGCAGCCAGTGATTCTAATCAAGACAATGATAATGAAGCAGATTTGGGGGGGGGTTGGAGTGACTGGTGGAAAACATGTGGTCACTTGGGAGTGGATGGTTGTGACTGTGGAAATTACACCTTAGTCAGGGGTGCACAGGCTCAGGGAGCAGCTGATCACTGTTCACCTATGGATCAATATCCCCATTACAAAGTAGGGCGTATGGAGTGGGAAAAGCAGCTTTGTCAGCCAGCCAGCTCATCTGCAGGTGGATGAGAACAAAGTCCTTTGATCCAAAATAAACATCAGAAAGAAAACAACAAAGATTCCTTCAGAACGTGGACCAGGGGCATCCCTGTGCATCTCTTCTGCAGTGGGGCAGCCTGGCCCAGTTCAGACACGTGGATCACAGGTAGTAGTGCTTAGCAGAATGTAGCTTACATTTTTAGATAAAGATTGTTTGTAAAATGGGTTGTGTTTGCTTAAAATAATATTGAACTCACGATAAATATAAAATATTGCCATTTTTGATGTTTCAGGTATGATAAAACAGCAAAATAATATCTTTAAGCTAAAAAATATGCTTCCAGGTGAAAAAACAAACAGGCTACTGTGGGAATGGGGGCAGACAAGCCACCATTTATCAGCTGCTGCCTGGTAAAATTTGAATATAACCAAAATCATGCCACTGTGTTACTTAGTACAACTCCTTTCTTAATTTTTAAAACCAGGTCCAACTGTAGCTGTGATCTCTGGGTTTGGCTGGCTGGGTGCTGTGTAGCACTGGACTGTATATGTATATAGAATCATAGCATTCTATATATATAATTTTATGAATTAACTCTGTCTGGTCCTAAGAGGTAAACTTTTACCACCTCTGGATTCTGTAGCTTCTAAACTCAGTAAGAGTTCAGTTAAAATGAGTGAAATCCTCTGTAAAGGGTGTCTAAACTTTAGAAGAGGAGAAAGGGGCAGCAGAATCCAGTTCTGTGTTTGGTTTTTTTATAGAATCGTTAAAAAAAAAGTCATCTTGATGTGTACAAAGGAGTAATAAACTCCAGCACAGGTGCAGGTTCAGTGATAACTGGAGCATCCACCATGTTCTACAAAAGAAATTATATTCAAAACAGCTAAACAAGGGTATTTATAGCAGCATCTGTTTCAGCTCTATCTGTCAGCTAAGAACAGTCTGACACAGCTTAGGGGAGGTGGGGGAGGGATTTATCAATGAAGTGTTTACATAATGCAGGCAGGCATTGTATACTCAAGGTGATACCAGCTATAACAGGATAACAAATATCTAAAGACACTTTTATTCTCAGAGGCCTTTGCTCCAGGAGTCGCTCTACAAAATTGCCTCCATGTTCCTCTGTGCATGACTGTAAACACTTTCATAGCAGATGACATTTTATAGTACCATCACTTGGTTCTGATTAAAGCTTTTAATGCAGAAGAGTTTGGTTTGAGGGTTTTTTTTTTTTAATTCCTTTTTTTTTTCCCTTGCCCCCCCAAGTTTTATTTCAAGATGCTACTGACTAAAATTCAGAGTTGTTTCAAACCCATTGGGTTTGCAGACATACTGAAACTCTTTATTTTAGGCAAAATATTTGCGTGCAGAGGGAACTTCTTTGTTAATACAGAATTGTCAGCGCAGTAAAAAAATCTCTCAGCCAGGTACTTGCTGATGGATTGGACTGAGGAAAACAAAGTATGAATGAGAGATTTGGAACTAAATCCTGAATACCTGCATGCTTCCAGTTATCCCCCCTGAAGCTCTGTCTGCAGCCAGGGAAAAGTAGTTGCCCTCTTCTTTCTCTCCTGGTAATGGAAGTGCAGCTCCTTGGGACAGAGCAGGGCTGATGCTCCCCACTGGCTGTCACAACTCTGGTGCTGACTTTAACATTTTAAACATCTCTGTGGGCAAAGAGCTCCCTGGAGGTGGTGACAGGAGGATGGTTGTTGTGCTTTTGGGAGCTGCTTTTAGAGCTTGGAGGAAAAAAGTTACGAAGAATAACTCGGTGAGTCAGGTTAATGTTGTGAGACTGAGAAGGATGGCCCATGGAATTTGTAAGTCAACCTGCACAGCCTGTTCAGTGATTTGGTCACATTTTTGTCTAGCTGGGATGTCACGGAATTTTGCTTCTCTGTGTAAAATGAAATGACCTTTAAAAACTGAGATGTGTCTCATTTCTCATATTCGTTTTTTCCTGTGTTTCTACATTCACTATTCGCATAAAGAATAGTAAGAGAAATTCTACAGAATGGGGAAAATGATGAAAGGTGCTTTTCCAGAACTCAGTGTTTCCCTGGATTCTGCAGATGGGGTTCTTTACATGGAGTAATCGAGTCTCTACATCCATGTAAATTTTGCGTGTGTACAGCACAGCGAAGTCTCAGTTCATCTCTATTTTTAAAAATGTCTTTACTCCTCACAAATTTGCAGAGGGTTTTTTTTTTTTTAATCATGCCATAAGGTACTGGTTCAGTAATTAACTGGTTCTTTAATCGAGCTGCAATTACTTTGTTTCATGAGAAGGGGAAAAAAAAAAAAAAGAATGTACACCAAGACAGAGCTACTTTCGACATCTGGGAACCTCCTAACAGCTGGCTATCTAATGAATATGCATCTGCTTAAGAGGCTGTAGGCCATTAATAAACCAATAGATATAAAACAGAAACAATCTTTGTCAGCTTCAAATGAGATTGGATGCAATGTGCTGTGAAGTGTCACTGTCACATTGAATCCAGCCGGGGAGGTTAACGGCGGCTCCGCGGTACCGGCGGCTCCGTGGCGGAAAAGGCGGATGCAGGGAGAGGGCTGGGCCTGCCGAGCTCTGCAGGTGGTGTTTGCTGCATTTTGCCTCCTTATTTCTCCTGGTATCAGTTGGGTTTGAGCCACTGGTGACCTTTTTATTTGCCATTCCAGCTAGTTTTGTCTTTTTTGGTCTGACAGAGGAGGGTGTGGGTTTTCCCACATGGTTTGATTGGAGCGACACAGAAATCGATCACGTGAATAAATGACTGGGGAGAAGCTACAGGAATGTGATAAAAATGCACCTATTTGACTGAGACCTGGGGCTTTGTAAGGAGGCTCAGAACAGCCCCTGAGCCATGTTGTACAACATGACTGTTGCAGGGTGAAATAAATACTCTTAAAACAGTGACAATGACCTCATGTGACTATAGATATGTCCGACCTCCTAAGAGTTCTGTCTGCACTTGTTCCAAGGTGTGTAGCATCATATGTTGTCCCAAGCTGTACCAGCATTTGGTACCTTATAGCTCTGTTGTTCTGCTCCTTTGTTTCCTGTGGCAGCTCCTGTAAAGTGTGAAATAGATTTATTTTAGACATTTATTTTAGACATTTCTTTTATCCCTTCTGCACAGCTCAGGTTAGTTCTTCCTATCAAGGGATGATCACACTGAGCAGTAGCTTCTCACAGCAGTGAGAAATGTTAACTAGGTGGCATTTTCCTAAGTGAAAATCCATAATTTCCTCCCAAGTCCCAGTAATGGAACAAGGCACTGTCAGCTTCAGAAGAGCTGGGCTGCAGATGCCCCTGGGACAGGGGTAGGGACAACTTCTATTTTTGGTTTTGAGGAACTAGAGTAGCAGTTTTGTACCTCACCTGGACTTCACTTTAGAGCCAGACCTAGACCATATACATTTCAGTTCTCAGGACACTCTCTAAATTGAGATTTGGATTAGTTTTCTATCTAGCTCAGTTGTAAAGGGCAGTCTTGGTTTTAGCAGAAAGATCACTTTAACATTAAGCTTTCTCCCCCCTAATTTACAGGTCTTCACTATGAGAAAATAGAAGCAGGAAAAGTTAATGTGGGAAGACAAGTGCTTTGTAATTACTGCAGATCTTCTCTAGCATCTCCTCAAGAGAGAAAATTATTGCACTTTGTATCACCACATGGATATCATTTAAACCAAAATCTGTTAAAAAGGTTGACTTAATTCTTGGAATAGTGCTTGTCTTACCCTTAATTTTAAAACAGAAGATTATTCAAAGTCTGTTGCGGAGTTGCACCCACGCTGGTTCAGATTTAACTTAAACTCCAGGTTTTACATCAAAGCTTGGTGTAAAGGGGAAGCAGTGTGTAAATCTCTGTACTACAGCTGAGCATCTTCCTGGGTTTTCCAGGGGTGTAATTTTCTCTCCTTGCTTCAGTTGCAAAGTGCTGCTGCTCTGCCACAGCCCCATCTCTGGGCAGCAGCCCCTGCTTGTCCACATTGAGTGGAGCAGGTTGGTCACTGCTCAGCTGCCCACCTGCCCTCCCCTAGAGCTCTGCCTTCCATCCCAGCATTAACAGGACTCTCAGATGTGACAGTTTTATCTTTTTCTGAGGCAGACAAAAGAGCTCTCTGCAAAGGAGGGCTGTCCTTTTAAGTACTTTCACTTTTCAAGGTCATTTGTGGAGCTTTTATCAATCAAAAAGCTAAATCCATACAAAAAGCATCTATAATGAACCAAGCATATCTCAAAACTTATCCCTTCAGCTGAATACGAATTATCCAGGAAGGTGCTTCAGTGGCCACGTTCACCAAGTTCAGCATCCCTGTGAACACTTAGAAAGTAAGCAGAGAAGCCACTATTATTGTGGTTTGGCATCTATCAATTTCTTGCCTTTTTTTCCCTGTAATTGATTTATTAATTACAGCATCTTAATGATCTATTTAAAATAAATAAACCATTTACACCATTTCAAAGGTATTTTGTGATGTTCAGCTGATATTAAAATAGCACCAGCCTTATGTGCTTTTTCAGCAAGTGACCTAATTAGTTAATAAAGTAATTGAATATTAAAAAGGATGTTGCAAGTGATTAAAATTTAAGAGCCTTCAGAACATTATTAAAGCTATAAATCATACATCACTGTTTTAATTTGCATAGCTACAGAATTACTAATGGTCCCACATGCATAAGCTACTTGGCAATTAGTCTTTTAACAAACTGTTGGTGATACTATGAGGTTACCAAAATCTTTCCCCATTTTTGATTTGCAAACAAAATCCAGGATTGGAGAACACTAAGGGTTAAATTCCTAAAAGCCAGGAAACTTGGTTCTTTCAGTTGTCTCTCTACCTGCCTCTGTTTGCCCCTTGTCCTTTCACCTTCCCACCAGGAACCACATCCTCCCAACTCCCACTGAGGTGTGGCCTCCAGATGGTTTTCCAGCCCGGTCTAATGCACGTGGCTCTCCTTATCTGGTGCTGGAACATCCTCCATTTTTATCTCATACCTACAACTGCCACAGGACCACTTTCCTTCCCCGGGACTCCTGGTCCATGTTGGTGCTGGGCACACTGAGCAGAGAGAGTTGCTGACAGCCAGCAGTCTGAGCTTTGTCCCATGCATGTTGCCTTTGTTCTGTGGGAGAACCACACCAGGTGCTCGACACCTCCCACTCCCCACACGGGGGCTTGCAGCTCGTGGGAAACCTCAAATACCTGCAAACAAAAAAAGGGTGGGGAACATGTCACTGGTGGGATCTCCCTGCCCTGTGCCAGCTGTGGCACTGAGGGTCAGCTGCCCACGGCCCGGGGCTGAGGCCTCAGACTGGTGCAGACAGGGGGAGAGACAGGATGACAGTTTTCACCTTAATTAGACACAAACTGCTTCAGCTAGATGAGCTGCCCCAGTGTCTTCTCTCAGCACCTTCCAGCATCTCTGGATAGCGATGATTCCTGGCCCTGGGAGTTACATCCAGCAGAGCACAGCCCAGGGCTCAGCCAGAGAGCAGGTCTGTCTCTGGCTTCAGGACTTGCAGCCTGACAGAGGAACGACGGTGCTGGGGGCACAGTCAGTGACCTGGTGTGCGGTGGAGCACAACCCAGCACCAGCAGCTCCGCGCCGGAGCCACCGAGAGCTGGGGGGGAGAGAAAACAGCCGGAGCTGTGGTGGCCACCACAGCCCTGTGTGAGCCCCTTCCCCAGGAGCATTGCACTGCACAGACCCCAGGCTCCTCTGGGCCCCCAGACTGGTCTGTTTGCTCCCACTCCAGGGCCAGAATCACTGCAAAGGTGCCTAAGCAAGTGCTGATTTCCCCATCATTTTCTTTGAGGCAGGGTCTGCATGGAATCACAGAATCATGGAATGGTCTGGGTCGGAAGAGGCGTTAAAGATCATCTCATTTCAAACCCCCTGCCATGGGCAAGAACACCTCTCACTAGACTAATTTGTTCCAAGCCCCATCCAACCTGGCTTTGAACACTGCCACAGATGGGGCATCCACAACTTCTCTGGATAACCTATTCCAGTGCCTCGCCACCCTCACAGCAACAAATTTCTTCCTAATATCTAATGGAAACCTACTCTCTTTCAGTTTGAAGCCATTCCCCCTTGTCTTGTCACTGCATGCTCTTGTCTCCTCCCTCTTTGGGAGCTGGGATTCCAGCATCCCAACCCATTGCAGGGACTGGAGCCTGTGTGGCTCTTGCTCCTCACTTCTGCCCTCCCATCCTGCCTGGCTCAGTCGCTGCAGGTGGTTGCCTGTGTGAGCTGGTACCTTCATCTTGTCCTTTTTCTTTTTTTTTGTTCTTTTTCAGTGGAACAAAAAACCAAAAAGAAATTACAGAACAACATTTACATGCAAAACAAGGATGTTGTTTCATCCAGTCAGCAGNCCCAACCCATTGCAGGGACTGGAGCCTGTGTGGCTCTTGCTCCTCACTTCTGCCCTCCCATCCTGCCTGGCTCAGTTGCTGCAGGTGGTTACCTGTGTGAGCTGGTACCTTCATCTTGTCCTTTTTCTTTTTTTTTGTTCTTTTTCAGTGGAACAAAAAACCAAAAAGAAATTACAGAACAACATTTACATGCAAAACAAGGATGTTGTTTCATCCAGTCAGCAGAAGCCTTGATGCAGTTTTAGCTATTAAAGAGCTACATTACCTGAAGAATTTCTTCTGTGCAGCAAAAACTTTTCAGGAGTTTCCTTTGAAGCCTTTATTGAGGTCAGGGTCTGCAGCCTCTTGCAATCTTTCCATGTCAGCCTACAGCAGTCTTTGAAAGCCCTTACACTGGATATTGTGACAAATGCCCTCTCTTTGTTCATTAGTTTACACCTGTAATAGATGTGAGGCCAGGCTGGAGGATGCTCTGGGCAAGCAATTCACACTCTGCTGCACTAATGTTTGCCATGGCTGGAATAGCTGGAGACAGTACAGATCTCTTTTAGGGGGTCTGTGTTTTTAATTAAAACACCAACCTTAGGAATGGGTGACTGCGGAGCATTTTGACCCAACAAAGAATGACAGGCACATGTCTGCTTTTAAAATAAATTAATAAATACCAACTATCTTACCAGTATAAAACTGTCAGCACTCGAGGAGGGTGGGCAAACCCAGATGCAGAGCATTTGTAAATTAGGCTACACAGACACAAATGCTCACTTCAGAACACCCAGCTCCAAAGGTGGAGGGGACTGGAGCTGATTCCAGTTCACACCATGGGGCTGATTTTAGGGTAAGTTACATCCACGACCTGTTTCAGTGCACCTTGACTGCACCACCCAGCTTCACTTCGACATTACAACATCACACACCAATGTGAGGAGGGGGCCAGGAGCCCATACTGGGGTGACACAGGGGAGCACTGCTGCTCGGGGCCTTTGAAGGAGCATATGCTGCCCTATTGAGATACTTCACTTATAAACACATGGTTTACAAAACACTACAAACCACAGCTGAGCACAACAGTTCCTTATGGGAAAAACCCACTCCACATGGAACCCCTTCCCTGTGGAACACCCCTCCAAATGAAGACAACTAAAAGCCATTTCCTTGCTCTCAGATTTCATGGTTATGGTAGTGGCAAGAGGGGACTTGTCTCACACACCTTCAGCTTAAGCTGTGCTGAAAACATTTGGGAGCAGCTGGGCATGAGGGATGCCAACCCAGCTTCAGATGTGCCTCTACAAATCTGGGAGGTGGTTTTTAGCCACAGAGCTTGGCCCCCTGGCCAAGATCTAACAGTAGCCCAGGAAACACTGTCACCTTCACACACAAATAGTTTTTCAAGACCACAAAAACACTGATTCAATCCCAAGGCAGCTCCAAGTGACACTGGAAGAGTTACTGTTGGAATATCTTCCCATTGCATGACCCATTACAGCATCTGCACCAAAGCCAAAACACAATAGGACAGGCATGTTCCCACTCCCAGACACATTCACAAGGTGTTAGAGCAGCTGCCAGGAGAGGAATAAACATATTATCTTGATGATTGTTTTGAACCTGTTTAACCCTGTATTTGGAACAGCTTCCTACCAAAGCCCTGGATGCAAGGAGACCCTCCTGAGAGTCTCCCTCTGCTGTTTTTCAGCTTCCCACTGCTCTCTTTTCCAAGCATCCAGGGCAACTACAAGTAAGTTTTCTTCAGTTGATCAATGTTGCCTAACAACTGCTCGCTTTTCCCTGAAAAAATCAGCAAAGAGCCTTTGTTCCCAGCAGAGAAGTGTCAATCAGGAACAATCTGCTTTCTGGTCCAGCTTGTCCCATGCTCCCAATATGGACCCTGGCTGACTCCATCCCCTGCAGCTCTTCCCGCCGAGCGCGGTGCACATCCTGTTTGCCATCCTTCCTGCTGCTCTGTGCCATTAGCCTGATACCATCAGTTTTTCCACTCAGGCTCCCACATCCTTTTCCTGATCAACACGCTGTACAATTGTTCCATTGACTATACTCTGATGGAAAAAACATACCAAGCTTGAGCCTCATCCCCTGAAGGGCAGGACAGCAAGGGGTGGTTTCCTTCTTCAAGCCTATGCTGTTGCATTTACAGATAACTCTGCCACAGCATCCATATTCTCAAAGAACAGTATTTTATAGTATTTACTGCACATTGTGTGTAAATGGTTCATGATTTCTTCCTGTAAATATATGACAAGATATGGGCACCCATGGAGCACTGTTTTACAGCCTGGGCAGCACTGCCAGCGGTCACTGTTTCCAGATGTGTTCCAGCAGACCAAACAGTACCAACTTCTGTGCTCCTCCCACAGCCAATATTTCCTTCAGCCATCATCCTCATCCATTCTGGGCAGCTACAAGGACTCCTCTTATGCCACAAACCACCTGCAGGAGTTGCCTGGGAGAGCAGCTCCTGCAGCCTGGCCCGGCCATGGCTCCTCCATAAAGTGCTGGCTCCCATCAGGTGGTTCTTCAGATCTGTGTCTGCACATTCCCTGTGACAAATTCAGACATGTTTTCCCTACCCCAGTGTTCCCTTTGCAGGCTCTGGTGCAGACCCAGAACTCAGATTGCAGAGACATCCCTAAGCCAACACATGGGGAATAATTTTTTGACCTGTTCTGCCACCATCCCTGTTGTCAGACCTGGCCTGGAGGTGAGGGCTGCCAGGGATGTGGTGGAGTCACCATCCCTGGAAGTGTTCAAGAAACAACTGGATGTGGCACTCGGTGCTCTGGTCTGGTTGACAAGGTGGGGATTGCTCGAAGATTGAACTCGATAGTCTTGGAGATCTTTTCCAACCTAAATGACTCTGTGATTGTGTGAGGGTTCTGCCCCAGTGACTCCAGCCATGCCACCACTGCAAGACAGCTGGGTTTTTTCTGGGGAGGGGTTGGGGGAAGGGGAACTTGATCTGGCCAGTTAGGAGCGAGGTGATGCCCTGCAAACACAGCACTGCTCACACAATGACCGCAGCACTGGGGGAGCGCACACACAAACACACCCTGCCCGTGTCCCTGCGGGAGCGGTTCCCAGCGCTCACTTCCCGGGATGTCCCGCTGCTTCCCCCCCTTTTCCCGGGATCCCGAAGCCGCCGCGGGGTTTCCCTGCGCGCTGCTGCCCCCTGGCGGCCCGGAGCGGGAACGGGAGCGCGCGGGGGTCTGGGAATGTCAGCCCGGGAATGGCAGCAGCTGCGGGTACCTCCGCTGTGTCCGACTCTCACCTTTTTCCCAACGGGAGCATCAGCGGATTCCTGC
Organism: Pachyramphus minor; assembly: GCA_013397135.1. Taxonomy (NCBI): domain Eukaryota; kingdom Metazoa; phylum Chordata; class Aves; order Passeriformes; family Tyrannidae; genus Pachyramphus; species Pachyramphus minor. Next base: position 828,676 of record VYXB01007491.1, read on the forward strand.
TGTTTAGGGGCCCGCGTGGCGCTTCCACAGCTGCGCCGCCCGGACCTGGGAGAGGCTTTGTCCGAGATTCCCAGTGGAACACAGAGCAGCCTGAAGGGCTGCAGCACGCAGAGGAGTCTTTTGGACAACCTTTCTGGAACATTTAATTCCCACGGGAGGGAGAAATCCAGAACCCCGGAGATATTCCCTACTCTCTCCCAGAGACTCCTGCTCAGAGCAGGAGCATCCCTCCATCCTTCACCGTGCCCATCCACCTCCCACCTGGGATGGGGTTCCCTGGAGCTGGGTCCCTGCACAGAGTGGGAACATCCCTTACACTGGTGCCCATCGACCTCCCATCTGGATGGGATTCCCCAGAGGGAGCACTCGGGCTGGGTTCTCCTTTCCCTTTGACCCTCTGGGCAATCAGCAGAGAGAATTTTTATACAAAACTATTCACCGTCCCAAACCACCCTTTAAATGGATCTGCACAAACAGCAGTATCCTGGAATGATTCCTTTACAGCTGGACTCTAAAAGACCACGAGTCTACTGCCATATTGGCTGTAAATCATCTTGTAAGAAATCAGGGAAACACCCAACAAATGGAAGACAGGGCAGACTCCCAGTGTAAAACAACACTTTAAAATGCAAATCAAACTCAATGGGTTGCAGACCTCTTCTGTGAATTCTGTCAGATCCTGCTCATTACATGTATCCTCATATTGCCACTCCTGGCTTTAAACTGCAGATTTTTTTCTTTAATTTTGTTCTTCCCATGGCAATGGGAGCTACTCCTTTTAGCAAACACCAGAATTCCAGACCATGGGTATGTTACATCTCCAATGCTACAACCATGCAGTTAACATAGAATCCTAGAACAGTTTGGCTTGGAAGGGAGCTAAAATCATCTCATTCCAACCCCCTGCCATGGGCAGGGACACTTTCCACTAGACCACGTTGCTCCAAGCCCCATCCAACCCAGCCCTGAACACTTCCAGGGATGGGGCAGCCACAGCTTCTCTGGGCAACCTGTGCCAGGGCCTCACCACCCTCCCAGGGAAGAGTTTCTTCCTAAAAAAACATCTCTAATCCAAATAAATCAGCATCACTTACCCAGGGAAAAGAAAGGTTCCTGGAAGACAGGTTCCCCACTGGCTGTGCACACACCAGAGCAGATGCTTGGATGCTGGCTCTGGGCCTCCCCAATTCCTGAAAAACCATCTCCTGGTGGCGTGGAGGAAGACCACACACTAAGGAAACAGATCTTTGAATGATCAGGCCCATGGTTGTTACATTCTTCAACATGAAGTTCACTTCCCTTCTGCACCTCTAAAAGACAGGTATAATGATATTCTTATTTTGTAGATTAATACCCTTTTGAACACGAGGGGTTTGTCCACAAACCATGTGACTAGATAGCAATGCTGTATCCAAACCTGGTGGTCTCCACATCCTGATGATCCTCACCACCACAGCAGGAGCCCCATCACTGACACAAGCGTACTGGCAGAGCACCCAAAAAAATCATGCTTTGAGGCAAACTGTTACACAGATATATTTATTGCATTGCAGTCTTAGCAATTTTAAATATAAACATTTACATCTGGAAAGCAGAATATTGCAAATTCAGTATTATTCAGTATGTTCATAGCAGCAACAGCTTCCTAAGAAACAAAATATTTAGGAAGAAAGAGAAGGAATTACAAACTAGTTACACTCTCTTTTATCACCATCTGACCCAAACATGGAACTGCAGCTGTGAAACAAGATATTGAAGTCCTTGAAGACGTCAGTAATTTCAGGACTGAAGTGCATCGTTGTACCTGATACCCCGCACAGTTTTCATGTGCTGAGGTGTGAGTCTAACAGTCACGTGCCTGGAGAGGGCAGATGGTGGATGTACCTGCATTACCTGACAGGGATAGTTTTAATAACAATCCTTAGCATTTACCACCTCCCCAGATCCTTGGAAGACACGCAAGGATTGCTCTTAGATGGATTGCAGCTGTGGAGCGTCAGGGAGAAGGAGGGAAGTGACTTGCCAAGGCCACAGTGAGGAGCAGACAGAGAAGAATTTGTCAGTCCCTGACTCCCAATCCCATGTCAGTCTGGCAGGTCATGCTGCTCCTCTGTGGTTCCTTAAGGAAGTTCTATAGATGACTGATTGGTCAACAAGTCCCAGTCTGTGAAACTACAGTGGATGTGTGCACTATCTGAAAAGAGATCAATGCATCTGCTCCCCTCCTAATGCCCAGTTTAGTTTCAGGGAAACCAAACATTTCTCTCACTTCCTCCTCTCAGAGAGATGTGTCTCACTGAAGACACCATGACACAAGTGCACTTTGCTCTGAAGTGGTGAAAATCAGAAGCAATTGCTATAGGAGCAGCTTTCATTTCTTTCCTGAGGGAGAGCACTGATCTTTTGAGAGGAAAACAGGATGGATAAGTTTTCACATAAACTGATCAAACTATTTTTCATTCTAAGCGAATACAAGACTGACTGAAAGTCTCAGGTGCACTAATTTTTTTTCAATAAAGTCATCCAAGTGTTCACTACGAAGCTAGAAGCTAATAAGATAGTTATCCAGGAACATCAGAAGGCATTTTCCTTCCCTGACAGGACTTCCCTGCCAACAGCTAAGAGCAAGAGCACTTAGTGACATCTAAAAGGACTTGTAAACATCACCAGACAAATATCTCTGCTATTTCTCCACTAAAGTAGTCCTTTGTCCTGCACCCTTGGGAAGCCAACAAGGACAACAAGGCATCCCTGCCTCAACAGGGTGAATTTGGTTACTTGTTTTTTCTCCCACTGTGTTTCCCGTGCAAAATTTTAAAGTCAGGATCAAACGTGTCAGTTTTTAGCAATGGAGCCTGGCAGATATTCCAGGGGCAGTTCCTGTGTTGTGAAAGGCTCACAGCACAAGACAAGCTGCACTCAGGGGCTGTCTCTGCATCCCCCCCTTTCCTCTACAGAGCACAACTGCCCAGTGCTGGCCCAATTGCACCCAAGTCCACAGGCTATAAAGCCAATTCCCACGTCAAGGAGTTTGCACCAACTGAGTAATTCCTCTTCACTCCTCTTTCTTTGCCTGCTTTCCCACTATCAGCATGCCATGAAATGCTATAGTTGGGATAATGTACAGAGAGGTATGTGTTATACTTACAGGAAAGTACACACCTTTTTTTTCCATCAAGAGAAGTCTCCACCAAGTGCACGGATCCTGCAGTGCCCATCCAGAGGAGGACAATCAGACTACCCTTTCCCAAAGGGCTTAGTTTTTTTCTGCTACTACTGAGCAAAAAAGATGGCAGCAAAGGATGCTCTTAAATAGTAACAGTTTTCTCTGGGCAGGGACACCTTCCACTAGACCAGGTTGCTCCAAGCCCTCTCCAACCTGGCCTTGAACACTTCCTGGGGTGGGGCATCCACAGCTTCTCTGGCTAATATGTAACAGTGTCTCACTGCCCTCACAGCAAAGAATTTTTTCCTAATATGTAACGTAACCCTCCTCTCTGTCAATTTGAAGCCATTCCCCCCTGTCCTGTCACTACATACTCTTGTAAATAGTCTCTCTCCATCCTTCTTGTAGGCTCCCTTCAGGTGCTGGAAGGCTGTAATTAGGTCACCCCTAATACTCTCAGCTGAGAGAATCTCGATTCTCTCAGCCTTTCCTGGTTTGCAGTATCTTAATTACAATAAGAATTCCACAAATTCTGTTATATTCTAGTTTTCCAATACTATTTCTAGTAAGTAATAGCTTTTCATAATAACAAAGACTGTCTTAGGATTGCTACAGTACACACCTCAAGTTTTTAAGCCAATGTCAAGAAGCAAAAGCATGAACTGAAATAGTTCTGGACTGCAGATGATGCAGAGCTCAGCATTTATGTTTTACACTTGGCAGTGCAGGCAGGAGACAAAAATCTTCATGTTAATTGGCAGTATTTTGCAGTTATGCTCTGAGGCAGACACTGGCATATACCTCAGCAGCTTCTCAGGGAAGCACTTGCCTGGCTGAGGGAATCACTGCATCATCCCTGAAAATGGGACATGCAATACTGTGCCTTCCAGTTTTATCCAGTGGCAGAACTTGCAGTGTCATTTGGTATATAGAACTCTGATTTATTTGATCAGAGATGGGAAGGTCACCTGGAGATAAACTCAAGTGTTTCCAGTTTGCTGTCCCTGCTGCTTCTCCGTTTTCCTTCAAGATCCTGGATGAAATCATTCTCCACCTGTGTCATTTAGGTCAGTGCCAGTAAGAAACAAGAAGGGTGAGGGTGGGCAGCATGTTGGACAGAACGTCAAATTCAATAAAAATTAGACACCTTTTTTTCTCTGCCTCTCTCTTCCTGGACACCTCTTCACCCACAGTGATTCACAGATGCATGTGGGTGACTTCAACAGCAAACAAGGATGGACTGGCACTGTGGGAAGGACAGTAAGTAACAAAATTATTTTTCAAAAATTTTTCAGTTTACCTCCAAATTATTGGAAACATTATCAAAGATAAATAATTGCTCTGACCAAATAATTCCAAAAGTGTGAAGAGAACACTATGAAAATCAAGAATTGGCAAAGGCTATCTGTATTCAAAACTAGATGGGCTGACATTTCTTAGGGAGGGGGAAAAATCAGCAGGCAGTCAGGTTTATTCCTGCTGAGACCTTGCCCTGCTGAGGGAAAGCTGCAAAAGAAATGACAAATCCAAAATCTGAAGGACAAGAAGCAGATGGGAAACAGCACTCACTGATTAATTCATTAATCACCTGGGGAGGACGTGCTAAGTACCTCTCTAGATCAGGAAAAAAATCTTCCAGGCAATTAACAAGCTGGACAAGTCAGTTGAGAGAAGAAACTAACCCCACACTTTTTTACAAGCTCCTTTTTTCCCGTGGCCTTACCTCTTCTACTACCACAGCCCTGTGTAAGAAGTGTTCAGTAAAAACTGGGCAAAACCATTTCACTCTTTAAAGTGAAACTTGGCTCCTTGCTGGACTGTGTAGGGAATGGAAAGATACACCATGAGATCTCTCTGTGACATCACATTCCAAGACTATGGCATTACATCATTTCTGCACCTGGCATTGCAACATTTCACAAGTTTCATATTTGTCTGCTGTTCTAGAAATTATTCTAAAAATTTTTCAAATTATCCCAACACTCCTTCAAAGTCAGTTCAGAAAACTGCTCCCTACAATTCAGTACCTCACCAGAAACACACTTTAGGAACTACCACCGAGCACCAGAATGAGCAAAGTCCTGGAAATATGGGACAGGGAACCTGTGGATCCTTTTCAGAGGTTCTTCATACCTGCCCAAAGCTTTTTCACTCTCTTCCTAGGACTGCCTGCTGCTGCTACTCTTCATTCCTTTGGTGTGTCTTTGCTCACAGCGTCTTTGTGACACTGGAGCCGAGAGAAGGAAGGCTGGGAGCAGAAAGCTTTTTGAATAAAAATTTGATGCTGAGCTTGGAAAAGGAAAAGCATGGAAAGAAAAACCCAGAAACAATAAAAAAGCCCCAAAGCTCACTTGTTTCCAAGGGTTGTTTTTGGGGTTTTTTTTTCCTTTTTTGGAACAGATTTATGTGAATACCTAGGTGAGGTAGAAGAAATCATTTCAGAACATGACATTTAATTTTATTTAAAGAGCAACATTATCTGAAGTATTAAACATGCAAGTGACAACACACATACAGGATCACCTGCTTAATCACAATCATGATGCTTGAAAGAGACAAAATCCATAAAACAGCATTTTAATAATGTGCTTTAATGCCAGAAAAAGTGGGAAAAGGAAGACATTTTGGAAGATCTGAAGTTGTAGAAGAGGCAGCTGTATTTAGGAAGCAGCTTGGAAATGAGGAGAAAGGTGGACAGGAAAGTAGGAAACAAACAAAGAACCAACAAATAAGCTATTAAATCTAAATTGGAAGAGAGAATTTTAACCAACTTCACAGATAAGAGGAGGAGCATTTTAATAATGAGGTAGTACAAAAAAAATAGATAAACTACAGTTCTTAGCAGGTTCACTGACCAAGGTGATGATTCTGGAAGAACAGGTCAGGGATGATACAAAAATCAAGGCACAAATGCAAATCTAAGCACCAGTATTTTTCATAAAATGTAAACAAAGAAACTTGTAGATGTGAAGAAACAAACACCTGCAAGGTTTCAAAGAAAAACTTCTGAGTAAAGGAAAACACTGAGACTTCCAGTAGCAACTGAGACCTTGAAGAAGTGACAATCGACAAGGAAGGAGGGCAGGAGAGCCACAAGAACACTCATGGCAGTTGTATCTTGTTTAATGCACAAGGCAATATAAAGCAGACAAACAGAATTAAGAATATGAGGTAAAGAAAAGCAAGAATTCAATTAGATGTCAGGGCACACAGGCCTGTGGGTAATCTGACATCCTTTGGGCAAATACGAAGGAAAGAGGAGAGGTCAAAACCAGTAGCCTTTGGCATGAATCCAAAGGAGAGGAGAGGAGTTATCCTAAGCAGCTGAAATAAAAACAAAGTTGGCAGAAAACAGAGGGGAAAAAACCCCCACAATCAAAAACAGAATGAAGAAAATATTCACTTGCAATAAAAGCTGCTGGGAAGTCAGGAGCAGAAATAAATGCCTTGTTTCTAGTTTCACTTGTTTCTAGTAGTTTGTGAGGGTTCTGATTAGTTGGGAACCACATAGAAAGCCAACCAAGAAAGGTTCAGAAAGCCAGAACAACTAGGGATGAATACAAGAACAGTCTTCATAAACCAGAGTTTAGAACATACTGAAGAGACAAAGTACTTGTCTCTTCAAGTAGTCCTGTCTCTTAACAGGAGAGGGGAGGTAGAAAAAAAGGGAAAAACTTCAGAGCACATAAACACAAACAAGAACAGCACAGAAGGAGAAGAAACAAGAGCCTCCAAGAGAAGAATCTTTTCAGTGCCTGGTTCATAGTGGAAAGGAATTACAATAAAGCAGTGTATAATAAGAAGGTATCGATAGTATGTCACTTCTTCCTTTTCTTTTTTTGCTCTTGATGAAACTGTTTTGCCTCAACAGTACTTTTTATTCTGAGGCACTTCTGTCCCAGGCTAACTCGGGTTTGCAGCTCAGTGGCTCAGCTCATCAGCTGTCCAAACCCCCTGACACGTGAAATGTTGACAGAAGTTTCAGGCTCCCCCAGAGGCAAAACCAGCTGCTTTGTGTGTCCAGGAACTCCTGCTAAATGATTTCCATGATACACCCAAACACCAGACATCCCCCTAATGACAAGCAAGCAGAATGCTGCATTGGCAGCAACAGACATCTACGTCACCCACAGAACAGTCACTCAGTTTGAGAACTTATGACCCCTATATGCAACACAAGACCTGATATAAAGCAACTTCCCAACTTCATCTTAAACACACGGAGCTGCTGCAAAGCACAAGGCAGTTGAGATGAATACAGGAATAGCAGCATGAATTCTAGTGTCCTTGGACAATGAAGGGAACAGACTAGATAATGTAACAGCTTCATTAGCCCTGAAACTGCTCCACACGACCCTCTTGGAAATCAGTTTATACCTGCAGAACCCTGTACAATAGTTTAATAGTCTTGTTAAAATAAAACACTGATGAGTTGAGTTGGACTTTTATAGTTCAAAACATTTTCAGGCACGCCTCAGACGCTCAGTTCAACTGGAATTAGATGATGCATCGTTCACATGGATAGGAAAGACCCATGAACATTTCTGCTCCATGGGAACTGCTGGAGACACAGCACCTCCAGTTTCAATAGAGAGCTTGAAAGGTTCTTAGATACAGTACAAGTGTGCTCAGCACAAACACATCCGAGAAAAACCCTACAGCTTTGCCAGCTTCACTATTACACTAAGTAGTAAATGGATGAAATGTAACAGGACAATTTTCCATCTGCATCCACAGCATTCACAGATAAACCCCATACATGGAGGCCCCTGGATCAGCTACATCACCTGCTTGCTGGTGACACAGGGCCAAAGCACAGCACTACAAAGAGCTTTGATATGGAAAACAAATTACAGTCCTGCCATCACTCACATTAGAAGAGCAGTTTTCAGTTAAGAGGTTTTCTATCACACAGGGCAATAGCCATCAGTAGTATGTCACTGCACCTTTTTACAAACTATTTCAAAATGACTGTCAGAATTATGTCTGGAAAAGAGGACATCCATGTAACAGCAGCAGATAAACTGTTGGTTTCATTAGCAATCTCCTCTTGAGATTACTCAGAACATGCAAAAGAGCATTTCTGATTCACTGCAGGTGGAGATCTTAAGCTCCTTAAACATGTGCCACAAGTAGCTCCTATAACAGCCTACACCAAAACTCTCTTCCAACCCTCTCTATTTAGCTTCTTTTCAAGGAGCAGTAGGATCTGTACTTACCCCCCTCATATCACATAAACAACTCCATTGCTGACCTTGTCCTGAAAGCCCCAACAGGGATCTAAGGAAGCTGCTTTGGCATCAAGCTCAGGATGCTCTACTTACAGTTATTTCCCCTACCTTGTTATGGCAACGGGAAACCAGCCATGGTACCATCAGTGACAACTTTAAATAGCAATGGGAGCTGCAGCAGCAAGTTCATGCTATCAAATAAATACGCTGACCAAAGCTCAGCCAAGTCAATGTGCTAAATGGACAAGCAAGACATTCTCTCCTCGAATAAAAATCTGGTTTATGTGGCGTGTGAACACCTGCTGATAATCCACCTTGGGCCGCCTCTTCCTCCGTGACTGGCTTCGTGCGCGGGTGCCACCGGCACTGGCACCCTCTGTGTGGGCAGTCCTGCTGCCCACATCAGCTTCACCTCTGGCAACCAAACTGTCACCTGGCACCTTCTTTTCTCCAGCTCTGCCCAAGTGTTTCTGCCTCTCGCGCTCCTCTTCTGCTCTCCCTCGTCCTGATCCAGCTTTTGATCCCAGTGTCTGAGAGTCACTTGTCAGAGCCAGCTCCGAGACAGTCTTTGAGTCAGCTCCCTTCTTCCCCGAGGACTCCTGAAGTTTGAGTCTGTCAAACAGCTGTAAAAGGACATTTGTGTCTATGACCACATTCATGAAACATGTGAGGCTGCTTGTTCCATGTGTGGTATTTGTGTGTATGATCCCAAATCAGAGCTCACAAGACACAATGAGTGAAGAATCTTCACCTGCAACAATGACAATGTTTTCTTACCGAAGTCAAACAGTGACACAGTGTGAATGGATCTTTTGCATGGTCGTAAGTGTCTTTATGTGAGCACCAAGTAATTTAATTTGGGGAGCAACACTGCTGTGTGGTAGCATTTAACTTTGGTCAGGAGCAACAGAGCAACACCAAGTTGCTCCATTAGCTCATTTTCCCAGTGCTCTTGTAATGCTGTCAGTGTTAGAGACATCCTTGTGTCATGAATGCCTAAGATAAGGGGTCTCCATTAGCAAAGGGTGCAGACTGAAAAAAATGAGAGACCTTTTGTGTTCCCCAAAGCAAACTAAAAGTTGCCGTGTGGGTATTTTGGGAGGTGAGCAGATCACAAACAACAGCTAAATAATAAAAGCTACAGCAGCAGATACAAAGCCCTGCATGAACTCACTAATCTAAGAATATATGGTGCTGTAACTGGGAAAGAAATTGCTTTTACTCTGGCAGCAGGCAAGCTTTTATGAAACACTGACAAATGAGAAGGATTCTTGGTTAGCCTGTCTCATCCCAGCAACAGGATGGAAAGCCAATCCCTGTGAGAGTGGGCTAAAGGAACAATGACAACTTGATTATTTTTAACTAATCTTTAAAAAAGGAAGGGTGGGATCTATCAGAAAACGGATTTAAATGGCAGGAATTTGAAAGCAAACTCCTCACAATGAAACTGTTTAAATGTTTTTGTGATGCTTCTCTGATGTTCAAAAAGGCCCAGAGCTGTTGCCATACAACGGGCACAGCCCTGTCACATTTTTTTCCCTTCATTGTTCAGAAGTTCATTTATCATCTCTTCAGTTCTCAGCTTGGTAAACAACTCTATTTGCAGCTGGATCCTAGAGAGTGTCTTGCTTTGGAGCAAGAATCTTGGGCTCCACAGTACCCAGACTAGAAGCTCAAGTGACCAAACAGCCGTGTTGTTTCCCTGGCTGCAGACACAGACTGTGGCTCCGTGAACAGCTGTAGCAGAGGGATGCTCTGCCACATTCCCTGGCAGGACAAACATGGACCTGCTCAGTCACAGGTGCAAAAAACACACAGAACAAATAAATCAATAACTGGAGAGTGAGCTTCTAGAAGCTCAGCATATTGCACTAAGCAGTGGCAGCAACTGTGATATGAATAACAGGGACCCTAAAGTGGAACTTTAGTAACACTGAACTATGGCCAAAGTAGCTTCAAAAAGGTCAGAAAACATTTTCGGGTATTTTTTTCCCCTCAGTTCAAGTCATTTTAGAGTCATCTGTAATAAAAGGAGGTAAAATAATTCAAATGTCAATATAGGTTTCCAATCAATGCTCCCCTTTCACTACTTTGAAAAAGGAGATACTAAATAAAAAAACTGGAGATGGTCACCTACTCGGGTCAGTGTGAGCTGAGGTTCTGCATAGAAAGCTTTGCCCATTACTGGTTTCCTGTAAGTCTCATCCACATCTGTCAAGGCCTGGAAGACAAGAAACAGAAAGGTCAAAATTAAAAGAAGACATGAAGCAGCTTTGGACCAGCTCTGCGTCAAAGCATAATGAAATTATGTTCTATCTGAGAGAAAATCCATCTCTCCAAAGAACAAGCTGTGCTTTGGAGATGGTTTGTTAATCACCTAAATTGCACTGAGGTATAAAAGCAGCAGCAAAGCATTGCATCCGTTCTGCATTACTTGCAAAACCTTTGTGAGCCTTGCTTGCAAAATCCTTCCCACCTCCCCATTTCCAATCTTTTCACAGCTCTGGGCTCACAAATATTTAAATGCTGCTGTTCCATCCACTGTCTTTAAGATGTTCAGAGAAAAACTTTTGTCACCGACAGCCCAGTGATGTTAGTGAAAGAAAACAATGAAGCAACAATCACTATAAAAAGACTGGGTTTTGCAGAGAAAGCTTTGGAAGCTTCTGATATTCCTTATATTCCACAATCATGAGTTCTTTGAAGATGCTGGGAACTCTTCAAAGCTTCTCTCTCACCTAAACCCTCTCTAAAATGGTTGGGCACCTCCTAGACAAACCAGCCCAACACCAAACACCACTTACATCTGAAACCCAGCACTCGGTGCCAGAGCAATTAGTCTGTGCACCACAATACCACATCAATCTTCTCCAAATCTCCTCTGCTTAAACCTGCTGCAAATTTCAAGTTTTCAATACAACAGTTATAAATCAAGAGCTGGAACAATAATTACCATATTCCAGAATTTGTCAAATGCAACCAGAAACCCTGTGCAGACTCCACGAAGCCCTTTGAAAGTGCGGATGTGAACATTAATTTTCACACCATCTCGGACGCAGCGATGAAGTTCCCCCAGCGGGCTGCCTTCATGGACTAAAACAGAAAGAGAACATCATCACCAGTCTTCACCAAAATAGAAAGAATCATAGAATGGTTTGAGTTGGAAGATCATCCAGTTTCAACCCTCCTGCCATGGGCAGGGACACCTTCCACTATCCCAGGTTGCTCCGAGCCCCATCCAACCCAGCCTTAAACACTTCCAGGAATGGGGCCACAGCTTCTCTGGGCAACTTGTGCCAGGGCCTCACCACTCTCACAGTAAAGAATTTTTTACTAATATCTAATCTAAACCTACTGGTTTTCAGTTTTATGCCATTTCCCCTTTTTCTATCACTACATTATCTTGTAGCTATATATATATATATATAGTGAGATAGAAAAAAATAATGTAGAAATCTACTCTATACACAAATGTGGCACATCTTGGCATGACACTTGCCTTCACAGCAGAAGGAATGAGAAGTCCCAGAGCTCTGAGGTAACACACTGCGGTTGCAATTACCAGACCACCAAAACTCTTCTTAAGGTGGGGACAGCCAAGACTTCATAAAACATGAAGGTTTTGCTTTACATAACCCACAGCCAAATCAGCCTTAGCTGAAAATCTTTTTGCTGCATTTCAAAATCATGCTAAGTAATGCTAATCGTAAATAAAAGTGGTTCAGAGGGAACAGAAAGCTCATGGGGGCAGAGTTAGTTTCCCAGAAAAGACAAATGCCTTGTTAAGGCTACTCTGGATTAATTATGATCTGCGAATAAAGGATTGTATCAGATGTGTTCCTTTCCTTTATGAGGAGATTTCTGAAACAATGACTTAAAATCCTGCAACAAATTAAGCCAGACAACTTTAAATTGATGAAAATGTGTTGTTTCACTTCAGATTTCAGCAGCCAACTGAACATCCTTCAAAGACATACAAATCTTTGGCAGAGGAACACAATGACTCTAAGCAGCAAGCAGCAATGAAACCATGCTAAACCACCGGGCAATAATGCTTTTAGCAGGGCAGAAGGAAGGAATTCAGTACACACATGCCTTACCTGGCACACACAAGTCTCATCTGCACACTGGAAATCTTTGCAATATTAAGTTATCTAGAGGGTAAATATTATTTACTTTACTACTTCCACCCACGCCACAATGAAGCCATTACAGTGATAAAATCACAGGTACCCATCTGCCTGTGCAAACACAGCCCCAGGACTGCTGTACAATTCCTACTGAGATTCAGGGAAAAGAACTGGTCTAAAATCTCACACAGTTTTTCATATTAATAAAATATATGAGTCAGAGATGATCTCTCACCTTGTGCTTTAGGGACTGTGTATTCAAGGTTTGATTTGCACAGTGGAAAATGCTTCCTGTGAGTATAAAGTTACTGTGTGACAGCTGATCTGCAGGATTGAGCTGCAGGGTAATTCACAGCCACAGCAGGGAAATCTAAAGCAGTTTCTTCTGAATTAACCTAATCATGTTTATTTTTTGAGATCCATTGTCCCCTTGCCAGCCCCCTCCAGTAGGATAACTGGAGGAAATTGGTTTCACATAGAGCATAAGCTATCTCAGCACCTCCCAGCTTGGCTTATGAGGGTCTCTCTGTGAGTCTCTGTGCCTCCTTCAGCTGAACTGATGACAAACTTATGTTCTGGATTCACAGATCCACCCTGGGAACCACAGATGACACCACCACAACATCAGATTGATGCTTTTAATCAGTTAACAGCATTTTTCTAACCAACCCTGAGAATCTGTATGGTAATTTAAAATCTAGATTTTTTTTTTTAAATTTTATATTCCAATATTTGCTTTACACATAAATTTTATTTACACCTATTTATAAAAATCCAAATACAAACCTTATTTCCAACTATGCCTCTGCCTGTCAACACCCTGGAAAACACTATACAGCTCTACCAAATCTAGACTGGCCATTTTTCCTTGCTGTGTAAGGTCCTGGCTTCTCCATGGAAAACCTCAAGCTTCACCTGATCAAAAGGGCAGAACACATCATCCAAAAACTGCTAAACAACCTGACATCTTAGAAAAAATAAGCAATGCATATTTTTCCTTCCAATGCAAGGAATTTATTTTTGGAACACACCTCTTCTGCAAGCACCAGGGGCTGTAATGACCAAGGTCTGCAATCTGCCTGTGCATCATCCTGATGCTGTTAAGTACCAGGATTAATAATATATAGCAATGAATGCATTGTGTTTTGGTGTCTAAGCAAGAAAAAAGTTCTGCTTTGGGTAGAATTGAACATTTTCGGCTTTGTCTTTTTATATAGAGAACATTAAGGTGATAGTGGTGAAGAGATGCTGATTTAAAAAAAAACACACAGTATTTTTAATTAAGAGCACTAAAGTCACATCTCATTTGATAGCAATATCATTTGATCCTTGGTGTAGGTGCAGAAGTGGAACACCTTAATATTTAGGGGGGTATTACCATGACTGCACACATAAATTTATACCAAGAAACTTGTATCATGATCACAACTGATGAATTTAGCAACATCAGAGCTGCCTCCCACCTGAATCCGCTGTTCTGCCATCATGTTAACAGGAACAGCAGTGCTGTATTTATGCCCACAGGATATATGGTTAGTAACCAAGTAACAGCACTGTGTTACAGACTCACCCTGTGGTTATGATTTAACTATGAGCTGCACAGACTCAAATCTGATTGCCGGTCTAAGGTAGCACTTTTGAAAGTCAAGTAGTTTCTCATCCCTTTTCCCTTTAAAACCAAGCGGATGTATGTCACTAACCAAATAACAGACATCACCACACAAAATCAGACAGGACATGACCGTAACAAAGTCAGTGTGATCTCTGCGTGAGCAGCTCTGTGAAATGCTGTTCCTCATTCCTGCACACCATTTCATAGAATCACAGTGGTCTGGGTTGGAAAGGAACCTTGAAGATCATCTCGTTCCAAGCCTTCTGCTGTGGGCAGGGACAACTTCCACTAGACCATGTTGCTCAGAGCCCCATCCAGCCCGGCCTTGGACATCTCCTGGGATGGGACAGCCACAACTTCCCTGGGCAACCTGTGCCACTGTCTCACCACCCAAGTACCATTTCCGACCGAACGCCATCATTCCCCCCGCTGCCACCCAGCACCTTCCTCCAGCCACCGCTCTCTTCTCACCTCCAAACTCCCCAAAACTCCATCCCAACTGCACTCCGGGCACAACCGCATCCCCCGACCCACCTCAGTCCCCCTCGCCATCCCCCCGGACCTCACCGTGCCGCTCCCTCCCACCGCACCCAGCCCCGGCTCCAGCGCCCGCCCCAGCC